>APFE030373557.1:50557-318177 GCA_000404065.3 Pinus taeda
TCCTCCGCCCTTAGGAAGCAATGATCCCCATTCCGTGTAGAGCCTCCATGAAGTGAGGAAATTTCTGTTGAACCTGGTCCCTGGTGAATCACTTTCCCTGGCGAAGGAATTGGTTTGATTTGACAACTCGATATAATTGTATCCTTTGTTGGCGAGTGTTCTTGATCATTGTTTCGATGATCTTATCATTTGAGGCATGTTCCATGCAGTCTAAGTTGAGCTTTGTTGGTGTGAGTTGTTCTACAATGTCATATGTGTCCAACAATGGTGGAAAGTATGGCTGAAGGCGATCTAAATTGAACATTGGGTGTAGACCAAGGAACGATGGGATACTGAGCTCAAAGGCATTGTCACCAATGACCTTTGTTATGGTGTATGTGCCATATCTGAGTGGGTGAAGCTTGCGGCGGGGTCCAAATGTAGCCAAACTTTGTCGCCCACCTAGAACTTGTGAAACACTCGATGTTGATCATGGTGCTACTTGTACTTATCATTGGATTTGTCCAATATATCATGGACCTATTGGCGGATGTGTTGAATGCGCTCAATGAAGTTGTTAGCCCTTTCAGCTTCAAATTGAACGTTAGTTGAATCTACCTGAGTGTCTGCAAATGGTATGGCCACATCAATGGGGCATAATGGCTAAAATCTTAGCCCTACCTAAAAGGGGGCTGGCATGTTGATCTGTGGAGAGCTTTGTTGTAGCTGTGTTGGACATAGGGGAGACTTTCATCCCACGTGCATGGATGATTTTGTACATGTGCATAATGTGTACGATCATCTTGTTGACAACCTCTGTTTGGTCATCAGTTTGGGAATGGAAAGTCGTGGACTTAGTAAGTTTTGTATCCAGCATCGACCAAAGGCTTGACCAAAATGCACTTAGGAATATATTGTCCCGATCTGAGACAATGGACCATGGGATCCTAAAGTGTACCCACACTCGCTCAAAGAAGAGCTTAACAGTGGCCTCTGTTGTGATACTCTTCTTGTAGATTTCCATGATGGGCATCTTAGAGAATTTGTCGACGACCATGAAAATGCAATCATTGTCGTGCTTAGTAGAAGGAAGGCCCAACATGTAATTCATGGAGACAGATTCCCAAGACCAATTAAGAGTAGGTAGAGGAGTATATAGGCCTTTCTTCTTGATGGTTGGTTTGGAAATGACACAGGCGATGCAGGATTTGATGTATTTTCCAACACCTTGATGAAGTTTCAGCCAATAAAAATACTTTTGCAATCCTACCACTATTTTCTCTACTTTGAAATGTCCAGTGACCCAACTATAATGTGCCTCCCAAATCATCTCAGAACACTCACTTGAAGGAACGCATATGTGTCCCAGGTGGCATAACAATGCATCCTGAAGGTGAGAATTTGGAACTTGCTTCCTTTCCAGGAATGTCGGGTATATGCTGCCGGATTCTAGTTCGCTCTTGTAAAGATGTGGCCACCCTAATGTCTCATGCCCACAAGAGTCAAGCACATTGATCAGTGCCATGACTAGTGGTCATTTGAGGCAATGGGCAATGTTATTAGTGCTTCCCTTCTTATACTTAATGTTCAAATGGAACTGTTGCAGATAGGTGGATCATTTTTTATGGCGATTGTTCTGCAACTTCCCTTGTTTTTGTATGAACTGCAGAGGTCGGTGGTCTGTGTGGATAACTGTTTCCTACCCCATAATGTAATGCTTCCATTGATGGCAAGCCTGCATAATGGAATACATTTCTTTGTCGTAAATGGGGTACTTTCAGACTGTGTCTGAAAGTGTCTCACTATGGTAAGCCATTGGATGCCCATGCTGAGTAAGAACCGCATCAATGGCATAATCAGAGGCATCTGTCTCAATCTCAAATGGTTGTCGCATGTCTAGTAATGTGAGCAGTGGTGCAAAACAAAGGTGATTCTTCAACTCAGAGAACACTTTTTGTTGGGGTTATGACCAAAAAAACTTTGCTTTTGCTCCACCCTTGGTGACTTGACTTAAAGGCCAAGTTATATGAGAGAACCCCAACACGAACCTATGGTAGAAATTGGCAAGACCCAAAAAGTTGTGGAGCTCTATTAGAGTGGTTGGGGCTAGCCAATCCCGAATGACTCATATCTTGGATGAGTCCACATGTACACCCTGCTCATCAACGATGTATCCCCAATATTGAACCTAGGTTAGGCCAAAGGTGCATTTCTCCAAGTTAGCACACAACTTGTGTTATCACAGGGTTTGAAGGACCTGTCGAATATGGAGGTGTTACTCCCAACTCTAGCTGGAGATAAAGATATCATCTAAATACACCGCCATGAATGCATTGGTGAAGGGTCACAAGATGTCATCCATCAATCTCATGAAGGTTGCAGGGGTGTTCGTCAACCCGAACGGCATGACCAACCATCGGAAAAGGCCCCCTTTGGATTTGAAGGCAATCTTCCACACATCGGAGGGTTCAATAGGCACCTGGCGATAACCTGACTTCAAGTCAATCTTGCTGAAATATTTGGCCCCTTTGAGCTGGTCTAGAAGGTCATCAATCTGTGGGATTGGGTATCTATCACTGGCAGTGATCTTATTTAGCGCCCGATAGTCAATACAGAGCCTCCAGGTCCCATCCTTCTTCTCTACCAATACAATCAAGCTCCCACAAGGTGATGAGCTTGGCCTAATGTGCCCTTTCTACAATATTTCCTTAATCTATCTCTTGATCTCATCGTTCTCTGGAATAGAGCGTCTATAGATCAGTCCATTGGGCAGCGGCATGCCTGGGGTCAGATCGATGGAGTGTTTGACCTAATAGTACAAAGGTACCCTTGTGGGTGAGGCGAAAATATCCCTGTACTTCTCCACGACCTCGTCCATTTGTTGTTGTTGTGCAGAGGAGCCCTACCTTGAAGCCATGGCCACAACCTTCTTCTTGCCCTGGGGGCAAATCACGAGGAAAAAAAAAATCGTGGTTTTGGAAATGATCCTATTACATTTATTTGCAATTATTAAAGAGATGGCGGTAGGCGGGGCTACTTCTAGTATCTCGTACAACTTATTAGCCAAAGTAATAGTCACAAAGCGAGGTCTAGACTCATATATAATAGGTCACTTCCACAAGTATGGTTGTCCTAATAATACATCACAAACTTCAAGAGGAGCAATGTCACATAGTACCTCGTCCGTGAAGGGATTGATGTTGTAGGGAAGGCGACACTTCTGGCTGACACGAAGATCTCATCCTTGGTGAAGCCACCAGATGGTGTACGGTTGTGGATGTATTATAGTTTTTATGCCCAATCACTTCACGACATCTACTGAAATGAGGTTCTTTTGTCTCTCATTGTTGATAATGAACTGTAGTAGAGAACCCTTCACCCACATCTATGAGTGGAAGAGGAGTTCCCCCTCCTCTGGATCATCAAGCTCAATCTTTTGGATCTTGGTGGTGGCCATGGTGGCACTGGGCTCTGCATCAATGATATGCTTCCCTTTGTCAGTTCGCTTATCGGGTTCAAATTCAAAGTCGGAACTTACGTCTGATTCGAAAGCCTTCAGCTCAGCCATTAGTGACTGCTTGGCCCAACACTCACTTGTATTGTGAGTGGATCTCTTATGGAACTCACACCATTTTCCCATGTCCTTCTTCATCTTCCTGGTGTTTTTCTTTGCTAGTGGCTTCAGCGGGCTATCCTAGGTAGCGTCATCTTGGATTGGTCCTTTGTTCTATGGTTTGGGGGTACCTTTTCCTTGCTTTGGATTTGCAGATCCAAATTCTCTCTTATTCTGTTTAAACTTCTGCCCAATCTTGACAGCATACCAATACGTCGTACCAAGCGAGGAAATGTCCAGGAACTCCATCTCGTCATGGATGTATTTGTGTAGGCAATGAAAGTACTTGAGCACCAAATGTCGCTCAATATCCTTGATACCCAGCTTCGTGCGAAGGGTATGGGAAATATTTGTGAACTCTAGTGCATCTTTGTCCCTTCCCTGTTGTAGCATGGTCCACTTTATGTATTTGTCTTCATAGCTCCCGACAGGGTAATATTGTTCCTTGATGGTATCTTGGAAAGAATTCCAAGTGGTTGCAGCTGAAAAAATGAGGGTTCACTCTCATCCTTTTGTTCACAGTAGGTTTCCCACCAGTCCTTGACGTGTGGGGCGACTTTGAGAAGTACAAAAGTAATATTTTCCCAATTGGAAAAGACATGAACTGAAAAATATCCTTCCATTAGATTTAACCATTTATCTATGGCATCTGCATCTATCAAGCCTTCAAATACGAGAATATCAAAGTTAACTTGTACCTTAAAAGGAGTGGCGCATCCAAAATGGCTGTTGGATGGAGATGCATTGCTTGTGGGTAGTTGTCGAAGTATCTGGGCAAAGTTATCCATCATCGCGTCCCTCTATCGCTCGATGGTTTCCTCAAGCAACATTTTGAAAGCATATCCTAGCCCTTATTCCTCCATGTGAGGTCGTCAGGTTTTGTGAGGCTAATCTTGCAATGGTTTAACCAGATCAAGCCCTAACTCCTTATACTCTAACCTCGTTGGGGACATGCAAAGAAAAACAGAGAAAGAGAAGACTGCTCTGATACCACTAATTCGAATTAAAACAAGAATGCAACAACTTACAAATATAATCATAAACACAAAGAGGTTGCATAAAAACAATTCATTTCATTAATAGAAAAATATTGAACTATGCTTACAAACAAAATGGAAATAAGATAGCTTGGGCAATGGTAGCTTATCTCTAAGAAGAGATGTGGCAACTACATGCCTCTGAATTGTGTTACAATGATCCTCAAGGGCCTATTTATTATTGGTAAACATGAGAAAACCCTAAAAAACCAAAAACCTAAACCCGAGAGATGTAACACCAAGAGTTTGTGGGCCCCGTTGCGGTTAGTTGGGCAACCAACTTCCTAGAGTCATAACTTGGTCATATTATCTCCATTTGGCGTGTACGATACCTTGTTGGAAAGGTCTGACCGAGTACTATACATTTCGGTATAGGCCCCTACCAATGGCTATGGGCTTGTTGTGACCCCAAAAAAATGCCATCTAGGGGGTCAAAACGTCTCTAGAAGTTCAGGACCTGAAGAACTGCTAAAAATAGTAAATGTTGAAATGAACAAGGAAACAGATGAAACTGACTGGGGGGTCTAGGTGGAATAAGTGAGTGGCCACCAATATCCACTTGGATCAATACATGTATGTATGTATGTAGTTCATGTCTAATAGGGTCATCATGGATCTTGATTGTTTTTATCCTAATGCTTATATGTATATATATGTATGTATGTATGTCGTTGTTTGACATGATCAAGATTGTTTAATGCTAATACTTATATGTATATATATGTATGTATGTTGTTGTTTGACAGGGTCGTTAAGAATCATTCTTGTGAAGGAATGATTTCTTACGCAGGTGAATGACATGAAGAGGTTCCTCGTTTATGAGGGATTGAGTGGAAGAGTAGTCATGACATATATGGGAGGTCAGTATCATGTGGTTATGAGTTGATATTTTTTTATTATATTATGTCTATGTTACAGATAGGCTATACCAAGGGATACATCAATGAAATGAAAGTAGTGTGGCTTGCGGCATGCTGGGACAAGCATGGACAAGACACTGGAAGCAAGGTTGCTTGGTAGAGACAATGTGTTTTTGGATGTGTGGTACTATTGTTGTGCATATGTTGTATATGTCGTACATATTGCATCTGTGATGTTGTGTGCATGTGGTGTTGAATATCAATAGTGTGTGTACATGTTGTTTATGCAATGTTATGTACAAGGTGGTACAGATAGTGTTGTGTTAATATTGCATATGCAGTGCTGGGTATATATGGTGTTATATACACGTTGGATATGCGGTGTTGTGTGCATGTTGGATATGCAGTATTGTGTACATAGGGTGTTATGTACATGTTGTATATGCAATGTTATGTACATATGATGTTGTGTGCATGTTGTACATTTGGTGTTATGTACATATGGTGTTGTGTGCATGATTGTACAAGTGGTGTTGTGAGCATGTGGTGTCGTGTACATGTTGTAAATATGGTGGTGTGTGCAGGTGGTGCTATGTACATGTCGTGCATGTGGTGTTGTGTACGTGTGGTGTCATGTACATGTTGTGCATGTGGTGTTGTGTACATCTGGCGTTCTGTACACATTGTACAGGTGGTACGATGTACATGTAGCGTTGTGTACACGTTGGGAAAGAGGTGTCGTGTACATCCGATCTTGTGTACATGTTATGCAAGTGGTGCTTTGTACAATATATGAGATTTATTTTATAGGAATTTATTAAAATATTATACAATCCGTCTTTAAAATAAGTATTTTGTTATTAAATATATAACTATGAAATTGATAGTAATTTATTTTTTTTAAATGATGTTCGCATAAGGATGCATAATTTTGGCTTGACCATTTGGGATAAAGAAGGAGATCATTTTGGAAAAAAAGGATAATATTTAAAATACTAATTCTTCTGAATTTAAGGATAATTTGTGGGATGATAAGGAGTTAGAGTAAAAAATGAAGCTAAGGTATTACAAGAAGTTGATCAACACCAATATTTCTAACCAAAATAATTTTTTTTCCTTGACTACTATTAAGAAGGAAATGAACATTGCAGAGATAACAACTAATTCTCATTAGCTTAAGAGTGAAATCAGGCGCTAGTCTATTCCCAAAACACCTTGGGACAAAAGAGTCTATGACCTTTGTGATACTGTTGATAGTGCTGGACCCGCCAACATGTTAGGGGATCTCTTCAGTAAGAAGTCCCAACTAGATCTCAAACCATTTGGTGTAGGATTCCCAACAGTGGGTCATACATTATCACCTTGACTGTGGTTGCACGTAAGATGTCCTTGTTGGTAGAAAGGGTGTCACATGTCCATCAGGCCATGGAAGGTGCATGAATGGTTCTAACAAATGGAAGGTGGAGTGAGTGCACCCCTTGGAAACTTGTGGAAACACGCAACTTGGAAGGGAACACACAAGCAAAGATGCATCAAGAACTAGAGGGCAGGCAAACCAATAATCCAAAGTGATGGTTAAACCAACAACACATCTCAATAAGATTCATACATACATATACATAAAGATTTTATACATACATGTGTAAGCAAACATATACATATATCATTAGAGTAACCAAGATAACTGAAATACAATAATAACACATGCATGAAACATGTTGGATTTGTTATATTAAGAAGTGAAAGTGCCAATCATACAGTAAAACCATGACCAACCACTAGTCCTGATAATGGAACGTTTCAGTCAATACCACCTGCTCCTCCACAGAGATGTACTAGCTCTGCACTATGGAGAAGTGAAGGCTCGCTACAATACTCTCCATGCTTTCTCTAAGATACTCCTATCGGAAGCTTGGCTGTCCAAAAGCGCTTACAATTAGTCATGAAATTCTATAAATAACAAAGGGTGGGATGACCCTTGACATTCCCCTTTGTGACTCTTCACCTACCCTCATGACTCTTCAACTACTACATGACTATTACATTCAACTATCGACACTTGGAATTTCACTTTACAAGATGTTACATACAATCTGCACATGTACCCATGTGAGACAAAAATAGGCTTTATCAAGCCATGCAAGACATCACTAAGACTTAGACCGCTATGGGAAGACCAACTCTTCAACATCCTCGCAATGATTGACAGTGCCAGACTAATGCCACGCTTGGTCATTCATGATGGTGTTTGCATGCTCAATGGTGACACCCTGTTGTAAGCAAACTCTTACCTTCGTTGCATCCAAGTACACTCATATGGCTCCTCTGTCAAACTCGTCTGATAACATGCGCATCATCATCTTGAGTGCAGTTGGACCAGCAACATACTAATGCATAGTGTCTCTGCTGATCTTCAAGTGTGTATTGGTGACTATGTGCATCAACTTGTCGAAAATACATGTTCATCTTCTGTTGGACTTGGTTCTTGTCTTCGCCTCAGCGATTGTGCCAATGGGTGGGATCACATGTGTGCACATAATTACATCCATGCTCCTAAACACCTTTTGAATGCGATCGATGACACTACTCACCTTTCCTGCTCCATGCCAGCTGCTGGGATGGGTCTATAACTTGTATGGGTGCAGTTTCATCGGTCTGTGCATGTTGCACCTCCTGTTGTATGTGTTCCTGCTGCAACTCCTTCTCTCATTTGTGCAGCTCCTATTCTTCCTTGATTTGCTGCTTCAACACTTGCAACTCCTTCTCTGTTTCTTTCTCTCTACCTTCATGTGATTCTCTTATCACACTGTCACCTCGTAGCCTCAATCTCTGAAGTTTCTTTCATCACAAGTGGATCTGCTTGAACTACAACTTTGCTCTGCCTCTGCACTGTCAACAACCTTCCTCTTGCATTTGTCGCACACAAGTCTGCCACTGTTGATGGTGCTTCTCGCTGTGATACCACTGTCATTTCATCTTGATATCCTTGTCCATGAACAACTTGATGTCTTCATAGATAGACAAGTTCATAGACACTTGATCGACTGCAACCCCTAGTTGCGCTCTCAACAATGTCTTAACTTTGCTCTCCTGGAAGCCATTGTACATGTGTTGTTGAGAGGCATACAAACACCTATGATACCTGGAGACATAGGAACACTCATGGAAAGCAATTTTTCAGTTGAAAACAAAAAAAAAAATTGCAGGACTAACATGCAACATACCTGGGTGACTGTCTGTGAAGATTGTGCAATTTTCACCGAGAAGCTAGGAGACTAGCTGCCAAAACTACCGAGGCACAGTCTGTGCTGTCGGGAGGTTGATGGTCTACTGGAACTGTGCAATGCATAGTCAAGCCTAGCCTGTTGAGGACTGAAACTGCGCAATGCGCAATTTTAGTCAACAGTGACATGCAAACCAGTAAACTGCATTGCGTAGTTTCTAGGGCCAGCAAGGCACTGCCTCATAAAATTGTGCAATGTAAGCTTGGAGGTCAATGCTGGGCCAAACTTATGCAATTTCTAGAGGGAAGGCAGAGCCTTCACTTACAGAAATGTGCAATGCTAGCCGGGAAAGGCAAGGTTCGGGCCAAGGCAGCCCAGACCCATCGACGGGTGACTGAAAACATGAGAAGTCTAAATGCACGGTGAGATGAGTCTAAACAAGAGTGAATGACCATGCATGCAAACAATAAGTGTAGGATTTAGAAAAAGGGAAATCATGCATGTGTGTGAAGTGAGTCGCTGCAATGACCACAGTTGGTGCAAAAAAAATGTCATGCATGCGACAACAATGAGATGCGAATGAAAATTGAAACGATGCTTCTACAAGGTAACATACTTTAAAACAACAACAAGCGCTCATTAAAATCAAGTAGACAACACTTATACAAAGCGAAACACGGAAAGCAACAGAAACGCAGTGCAAGACATGAGAAGTAGACTTACCCTAAAACAACTAAGCTGGAAGTGTCGAATACTCCTCGATGCAATGTAGGATGTCAGAGTTGTAAGATCGATGTGAGGAATGAGCTCTTTAGCGTCCGGTTCATAAAATTTGATAAGATCGAGGTTATGATGCGCATGTCACAAATCTAGGAAAAAGCGACACTTGGCGAGAGGTTTCTAGCATGATCTTTGCATGTAACCTTCAACTGCTAAAAATAGATCCCTCAAATCTAGGGATGCATTTTGCATGTTGCCTTTTGTTATTTCAGGAAAAACAATCCATGCATGCAGATCTGTTTTGCTCGGTCCTAGAGGGAACCAATCAACCTAAAGGCACATGCATTGGTCTACGAACCAGGGATGAAAATTTGTGCAGTTTTGGGTTGAGCAGAGTTGGATATCTGTCAGGCATTACGCAATTTATGGGCTGAGCAGGTCACTGCCTCCCAAAATTGCACAATTTATGGGCTGAGGCCCAGTGCCGAGCCAAATTGTGCAGTTTTCTGAAGGAGGACTGCCTAACTATTCTGTGCAATTCTAGAGCTTAGCAAGTTGCCTAGTTGATTTGCACAATTTCTGGAGGGAAGGTTGTTTCCCCTCCAGAATTGCGCAATTTTCTAGGGGAGTGCCTCAACCAGTAAATAGTCTAAGTCCAAAATGCCGGTGTGCGGGAGGGAGATAAGCAAGCTGACATGCACAGGTCGACAGGCCACTGAAACTCAGCTGAAGCCTAAGTACTTGACAACGCAAGACATGCTACTAAGGATGGTTGGTAGGGAGGCTCCAAAACAAAGCTTAGGCAAAATTTTGGAGGGTTGTTGTAACCGCTACAACACTTGGTGACACACTGGTAGATATGCAACTCTCTGCATGGACATTGTTCATGAAAAGCAAGTCTAACACCTCCAGAAGTATTGTTCAGTTCTCGGATTGTCTCCACTTCCACACTCACTCGATTGTAAGATGTAGAATCCACCATGCTCTTAATCAATCCACACACATTCCAAACTAAGCCAACACAGTTGTTTCGATTGGGATGAGGGGTATATTGGTGCATAAGCCATATGATAGTCAAAGTTTATGTTTTCATCTCTGGTGTTGCTCCGCTACTAGCAGGCCTGGATAATACCCTAGCGGAGTCATGTAGGAACACAAGCATTGCTCCGTTGCCAGCGAGCCTAGTCAGTACCCCGACGAAGTTACTTGCATCACCTCTCTGCATAGGAAGCCTTTCTCTTCTTTCATCTTATTCAATTTTCATTTTTTGATTTTTTTTCACATTTTCATTTTCATAATTGTGCATATCACTTATTCATTTCAGAGGCGGAAGAGGGATCCCGATTTATTAAGAGTAGAAGAGGTTGTTCCTTCAGATAAGTAGTTTGTATATACCTCTTGTGTGCTTGTTAAGGTTTCTCCCTCACCTTACTCTACTTGACTGAGCTGACAAGGATTAACCTAAAAACAACTGACTCGAGTAGGTGATACTAGTCAATGCGCAAGCGTTGTGTTTTCACCAAGCTTCACTGCGAACAACACGTATTTTCTATTGATGTAACTTGGACTGAAGACAACGAGTTCTTCATATAGAGGCAGGATGACAGATATCCAAGCATTGATAACTGCACAAGTCCTCTTGTACTTTACCTAGCTTGTTTCAAGAGTTGTACAGAGTTTCATGCGAAACTAACCTACGAACGTAAACGAGCAAACAAACGATGAAACAAAGCAAAAGCAGAAGCAAATATGCAAGCGAAGAGAGTAAGAAAACAAGCAGGCAAACAAACGAATGAAAAAAGTAAGAAGTAAACATGCATGCAAGCAAACAAACCAAAATCAAACACTACTCCTACTCCTAAGCTAGTGATGCATTGGTCTACTCACGTAAAGTGATACTTCCAATGCAGCCACCGGTGCATTGGTCGACCCATGTTGGTGAAGTCATGGTTCGCGAACAACACAAAAATGCAAACCAGCAAACATGAAAGATGTAACAATGAAGACAAACACACTTCGGGCTTAAGTGCGTCCACATAAAAGAAGTGAGTGAAAGAGCATGATCTCCACTTGGTGGACTTGCCATGGTGTTGTGCTACAGTGTGTGCAGATGTTAAGCATACACATTCTCTTGATTGTGACATGCAAGCAAACATGATAAATGTAGACCACTTACATTGCGCAAGTGTACTTGTGTAAGATTCCTCCAATGCATGAGCATGGGATCATGTAGTTCTAGTGGAGGAAGCGTAATCTGTGTGTGAGATTGATCTTCAATGTATACAAATGAGTGATGAGGAGCCTTGGGTGTTTCAACAATTTCTTGATCCTAAGTGAAACCAACCTCAAGACAACGAGGACCTGACATAACCATCATCTCGCGCTGAAGTGCCTCGACAGTCTACAGGGTTTCGACTTCATCGACAGATAGATCATCATAAACTAGTGCCTTAGATAGGTTAGAAACGATTGAATCAACATCTTGATCGGATCAAGAAGTATAGAGATCACGATGACCAAGATCAAAAATTCAGGATGTTTGTCGGCATCCTTATGATTTGATGAATCACACAGAGGGGTAGATGAGAAGCAAAAATGTTCACCCTCTGCGTTTTTGGAAAAAGCAGATGAAAAATCAAGTGGATTTTTAAGGAATGATTGGTCCTCTCCATTGTCGGATGATGGACTGACATCCGGTGTGTTCTGTGAAAGGTCAACAATGGGTGCATCCGTAGACAAAGATACACATGCAGAATATGGGATTGTAGAATCACCAAAGATGTCAGGGAAAAACGGGGGGGAATCATACTTTGCCACGGGTTGATTTTTAGGATCCGAACCATACTCTTCATGAATGACAACGTAGGTTGATTGTGCAACACCAATTCTGTCGATGGCTTGATCCTCATTCACAATAGGTGTAGAGTTCGGAATGGAAGAACACAAGACAATGCAATCCAGAGGATCAACAGAACATGAAGACAGAGGTTGAGGTAAGACATGCATGTGAAAACCCATGGGCTTCTCAACCAAGTCTGCGCGAAAATTGAGAGAAGTGATGTTGGGAAGATGTGATAGTTGAACGGATGTGTGTGCATGTTCTCCCACATCACTCTGCAATGGTGGAGTTGTTTGATGAGGGGACGGTGGATAGTCACTTGTGACAGCGACCGTGTTCATATTTGATTGTGAAACTCCATCACCGAAGTATGTTGAGCAGGGTTTGAGCTTGAACTTCTTCTTGGGATTGACATATTTGTTAAGACAATATTCAAATCTGTCCATGGGATACTGGAATTTCATCTAACTTTTCGGAGCATGAAACTACAATACACGGAAGTGGTCCAAAAAATCCATAGGTGATTCTTGTGGGTTCTTCTGTTGTTTTAAAAGTTTTTTGTCAAGAGGTTTTGGATCAAAATGATGGAAAGTAGATTCAATGAGATCACACAACTACTTAAGTGAGTGCACACTCCCTGGTGGCAGACTCCAACACCACCGTTGTGGGGATTCACAAAGTGTGTATGCAAGCAACGCACTGGCCTCTTCTGCATATAACTCATTTGCAAGGAATGCATAGAAGTCTTCTAAGTACTCACACCAGGCTACATCGCCTTCACCATCATACGTGACATCACACAAGAGATTAACAAACTCCCTCGTGATGTCGAGAGGTTCGGCATGCGAAAAGCATCGCGGAGGGACACATCTGATAGTATCATTGATAGATGTGAGAAATTTAAAACATATGTGAGGACTCAGCTTGTCACCTGGCCCTCCTTCTAGCACCAGAAGTGTTGGCGGTGCTGGACTCGCCAACATGTCAGGGGATCTCCCCGGTAAGAAGTCCCAACTAGACCTTAGATCGTTTGGTGTAGGAGTCCCAGTAGTGGGTCGTACGATATCGCCTTGACCACGGTTATGTGCAGAGGCAAGTAAGATGTCCTAGTTGGCAGCAAGGGTGTGACATGCACAGCAAGCCAAGGAAGGTGCATGAATGGTTCTAACGCACAAAAGGTGGAGTGAGTGCGCCCCTTGGAAACTTGCGGAAACGCACAGCTTAGAAGGGAACACATGAGCGAAGATGCATCGCGAATTGGAAGGCAGGCGAACCAACAATCCAAAGTGATGGTTAAACCAACAACACATCTTAGTAAGATCCATACATACATATACATAAAGATTTTATACATACATGTGTAAGAAAACATATACATATATCATTAGAGTAACCAAGATAACTAAAATACAATAACAAAACATGCATGAAACTTGTTGGATTTGTTATATTAAGAAGTGAAAGTTCCAATCATACAGTACAACCATGACCAACCACTAATCTCGATAATGGAATGTTACATTCACTACCACCTGCTCCTCCATAGAGATGTACTAGCTCTGCACTATGGAGAAGTCAAGGCTCATTACAATAATCTCCAAGCTTTCTCTAGGATACTCCTATTGGAAGCTTGGCTGACCAAAAGCCATTACAAATAGTTACGAGGTTCTATAAATTGCAAAGGGTGGGGTGACCCTTAACATTCCCCTTTGTGACTCTTCACCTGCCCTCATGACTCTTCAACTACTGCATGACTGTTACATTCAACTACCGACACTTGGACTTTCACTTTACAAGATGTTACATACAATCTGCACATGTACCCATGTGAGAGAAAAATGGGCTTGAGCAAGCCATGCAAGACATCACTAAGACTCAGACCGTTGTGGGAATACCAACTCTTTGACATCCTCGTGATGATCGACAGTGGCGAACTGATACCAAGCTTGGTCATTCATGATGGTGTCTGCGTGCTCAATGGTGACATCCTATTGTAAGCAAACTCTTGCCATCGTGGAATATGAGTACACTGATATGGCTCCTTTGTCCAACTCATCTTATAACATGCACATCATCGTGTAGTTGGACCAACAACATAATGATGCATAGTGTCTGCACTGGTCTTCAAGTGTGTGCTCGTGACTATGCGCATCAACTTGTCAAAATACATGTTCAGCTTCGGTAGGAGTTGGTTCTTGTCTTCGCCTCGATGAATGTGCCAATGGGTGGGATTGCATGTGTGTGCATAATGACATCCATGCTCTTAAACACCCTTGCATGCAATCGATGGCACTACTCACCTTGCCTGCTGCGTGCCAGCTGCTGGGCTAGGTCTATAACCTGTATGGGCATAGTTTCATCGGTTTGTGCATGTTGCGCCTCCTGCTATAACTGTTCCTGCTGTAACTCCTTCTCTCATTTGTGCAGCTCCTGTTCTTCCTTGAGTTTCTGCTTCAGCACCTACAACTCCTTCTCTATTTATCTCTCTCTTCCTTCGCGTGATTCTCTTGTCACGTAGTCACCTCGTAGCCTCAATATCCAAAGATGCTTTCATCACAAGTGGATCTACTTGAATTGCAACTTTGCTCCACCTCTACACTGTCAAAAACCTTCCTCTTGCATTTGTCGCACGTAGGTCTACTACTTTTTGCTACTGCTGATGGTGTTGCTTGTTGTGATGTCGCTTCCATTTCATCTTGATATCCTTGTCCATGAACAACTTGATGTCTTTATAGATAGGCAAGTTCATAGACACTTGATTGACTGCATCCCTAGTTGTGCTCTCAACAGTGTCTTTGACTCTGCTCTCCTGGAAACCATTGTACCTATGTTGCTGAGAGGCAGACGAACACATGTGATACCTGGAGACATAGCAATACTCATGGCAAGCAATCTGTTAGTTGAAAACCAAAACAAACTAGAGGACTGACATGCAACATACCTGGGTCACTGTTTGTGAAGATTGTGCAATTTTCACTTGGTGGGAGAGACTGATTACCAAAACTATGGAAGGCATAGTCCAGGTTGTCGGGAGGTTGATTGACTGCTAGAACTGCTCAATGCATAGTCCAGCCTGGCCTGCTAAGGACTAAAACTGCACAATGCACAATTTCAGTCAGTAGTGACATGCAAAGCAGCAAAATGCATTGCGCAATTTTTTGGGTCAGCAAAGCAATGCCTCCCAGAATTGTGCAATGGAAGCCTACAGGTCAGTGTTGGGCCAGACTTGTGCAATTCTTGGAGGGAAGGCAGAGCCTTCACTTCCAGAAATGTGCAATGCTACCCGAGCAAGGAAAGGTCTGGGCCAAGGCAACCCAGACCCGTCGATGGGCAATTCAAAACATGAGAAGTCTGAATGCATGGTGAGATGAGTGTAAACAAGAGTTAATGATCATGCATGCAAACAATAAGTGCATAATTCAGAAAATAGGAAAGCATGCATATGTGTGAAGCGAGTCGCTGCAACGATGACTGTTGGTGCAAAAGTAGTGTCATGCATGCGACAACAGTGAGATGTGAACGAAAACTGAAACAATGCTTCTACAAGCTAACATACATTAAAACGATAGCAAGCGCTCATTGAAATCAAGCATACAACACTTACACAAGGCAAAACACAAAAAGTGACAAAAACGCAACGCAAGACATGAGAAGCAGACTTATCTTGAAACAGTTAAGTTGAAAGTGCCAAAGACTCCTCGATGTATGTGGCATGTCATAGCTACAAGATCAATGTGAGGAATGAGCTTTGTAGCATCTAGTTCATAAGTTTTGATAAGATCAAGGTTATGATGCGCATGCCACAAATCTAGGAAAAAGTGACACTTTGCGAGAGGTTTCTAAAATGATCTTTGCATGTAACCTCCAACTGCAAAAAATAGATCCCTCAAATCTAGGGATGCCTTTTGCATGCTTCCTTTTGTTATTTCAGGAAAAACAACCCATGCATGCAAATAAGTTTTGCTCGGTCCAGGAGGGAACCGGTCAATCTAAAGGCACGTGCATTAGTCTACGAGTCAGGGATGAAAATTTGCGCATTTTCCAGGCTAAGCAGAGCTAGCTTTCTGTTAGGCATTGCATAATTTCCAGGCTGAGAAGGTCACTGCCTCCCAGAATTGCGCAATTTATGGGCTGAGGTCCAGCGCCGGGTCAGATTGCACAATTTTCTAAAGGAGGATTACCTCTCTGTTCTGCACAATTCTGGAGCCCAACAGGCTACCCAATTGATTTGCGGAATTTTATGGGGGAGTGTCTTAGCCAACAAATAATCTAAGTCTGGAATGTCGGCTTGCGGGAGGGAGACAAGCAAGCTGACATGCTCAGTCTAATAGGCCACTGAAACTCAGCTGAAGCCTAAGTACTTGACAACGCAAGACATGCTACTAAGGATGGTTGGTAGGGAGGCTCCAAAATGAAGCTAAAACAAAATTTTGGAGGGTGGTTGTAGCTGTACAACATATACTAAGAGGACTGAAGATGAAAGACAATTTCTCTTTGATTGCCCAACTCTTACTCAAATTCGTTCTCATTTCCAAAACATTTGCCACACTCTCAACCTACTTTACATGTTAAGTCAACAAAACTATAATGATCTGGGAATGGTTCTCTCCCTTCTTTTTGATCATAGAAATAAAAATTTGACTAGTCTCAATTAATCTCTTACTTTCTCAAGGTCTGATAGACCCTACTTGTCCTAGTGAACGTTAATCATCATCATCATAATCCGGTGCTATGTACACGTTGTGTAAGTGGTGCTTTGTATAATCTATGAGATTTATTTTATAAGAATTTATTAAAATAGTTGTAATCTGCCTTTAAAATAATTAATTTGTTATTAAATATATAATTATGAAATTTATAGTAGTTATAATTTTTAACAATGATGTTTGCATAAGGATGCATAATCTTGGCTTGACCATTGGGGATAAAGAAGGAGATCATTTTGGAAAAAAAGGATAATATTTAAAATACTATTACTTCCAAATTTGACCAATGTTTAGAAGGAAATCAACATTGCAGAGATAAGAACTAATTCTCATGAGCTTAAGGGTGAAATTAGGCATTGGTCTATTCCCAAAACTCCTTGGGATGAAAGAGTCCATCACCTTTGCGATATTAAGAGGAATGAAGATGAAAACCACTTTCTCTTCGATTGCCCAACTCTTACTCACATACGTTTTCATTTCCAAAACATTTGCCACATTGTCAACCTTCTAGACTTGTTAACTCAACAAAACTATAATGATCTAGGAATGATTCTATGCCTTCTTTTTTATCATAGAAATAAAAATTTAACGAGTCTCAATTAATCTCTTACTTTCTCAAGGTTCGATAGACCCTATTGGTCCTACTGAACGTTAATCATCATCATCATCATCATCTGATGTTGTGTACACATTGTACAGGTGGTGCTTTGTACAATCTATGAGATTTATTTTATAGGAATTTATTAAAATAGTATACAAACTATCTTGAAAATAATTATTTTGTTATTAAATCTATAATTATGAAACTGATAGTAATTATAGTTTTTAACTATGATGTTTGCATAAGGATGCCTAATCTTAGCTTGACCATTAGGGGTAAAGAAGGAGATCATTTTGGAAAAAAAGGGATAATATTTAAAATACTATTTCTTCCAAATTTGACCAGAGTTTTGAAGGAAATGAACATTGCTGAGATAAGAACTAATTCTCATGAGCTTAAGTGTGAAATCAAGTGTTGGTCTTGTTAGGGTCCTATAATAATAGGATTCATAATTTTGAATTGGCTATGGTTAGTCTTGTAATATTGTACATACTTTTGCTTTCTGCAAAATGTTTTCCCATATTAAAATTTAAAAATGTAAAGAGGGTATGTCCTAAAAGAATAATCAAAGGACTAAAAAGAAAGAAAAAGATCAAGAAAGTAAAAATATGAACCCCAAAAAGAAATAAGAATAGATCATGAAAGTCTGCAAATTCAAATGCCACTACCTTTTACTTTACTTTGCAAAATAAGATTGTGTGAAGCTTGTCAAAAATGCCACAATCCATGATGGTAAAATAGTTTAATCTTGATTCATTCATGCTTTAAATTTCATGTTGATAGATAGAGAATAAAGATCTAGCCAAACTATTTAATCTTGGCATATCAGTGGTTATGTAGAGAATAATAATGAGCTCATCAATTTAATCCGAGCCGTTGAAGTTATAAGGTTAGAATTAGATAGTTTGTTTATCAAAGAAAAAGAAATGAAGGGCTAGCAAGCTCAAATGCACCCAATGAATGAAGAGAAAATGCTAGGGTAAATAAAGGGCAGGAAGAAGAAGTATTGCAAGTGCACAAGGTTGCTAAGTCAAAAAGCACTTTCATCATGCTTAATCCCATTTCTCATGTGCAGGAGTAATTGTCAAAGAGAAAGGGCATTCACTAAAGCTTATTTACTAATTTCCCCTCATCTCACTAGACCCTCCACATATTTAGTTTATTATTTTCCCCTCATTATCCCTTCATCACTTGTAAAAACTCTTTCCCCTCATTTTGACCTTTTATCTCTTTGTTTCACACATTTCCCTAGACATTACTCTTCAAAAAATCATTCCCCCTTCCCAAAGCCCCTTTCCCCAGCGTGAAACACATTCCCATCACAAATAATACGTTCCCCCCTTATTAATTTTCCTCTTTCCCCTTAAAAACCCACTAAACCCCTTTTATCCTAAGCTATTCCCTAAATTATACCCCTGCATTATGTAATTAAAGTCCCCCATGTTATAATTCCCTGTCACCCTTTTTTAACTTACCAAACCTTAGTGTATAGTTAAAACCCTCCGCCATATAAACCCATGGTCCCCACCTTTATTAATCCATTGCTTATGTTTGAAATCTCGTGATTACTTTCTAAATTAATCACGTTTCATTGTAATTAAACATTGGACCCCGCCAACCACATCCCGACTTCATCCGTGCAACTTAACCGCGGGATACCCCTCCGATCTCCCACCTCCGGATCCAACAACGCATGTCAATATCACGCAGTTTCATCATCTGACAGTTAACGGTCCAAAAGCACACGAGATTCGCGGTTTTGCCCGAGCATTGTTTCACTATGTGGCGACACTAGGTTATATCGCGTGCTTGCAAAAAATGCCGCCCTCCACCCAAAAGCGGTGTGATATGGCCTAAAACCACCTCCCCGCGTAAAAGCAAAACTGCCTATTGTTCATTTACTAAATCTAGCGCCAAAATCTAACCGTTGTTGGTTAAAAGGCCGAAGAAGCCCCATTTTACTCTTTTCACTCATTTTTGTTGCAAACCCCTATTAACCAATTCCGATAAATTGACTCTGTGCAACCATTTTTACCAACTTTTTCCACCCGAAGATGTTGCAGACACCAAATTGAAGCAACAAATTGACAATTGAAGCCTCAAAAACCTTTGTTGCTACCACAAAACCCCATTTGCGCACCAAATCGTCAATTTCCAAGTATTCTTGAAAGAACCAGAATGACCCTGTAATTTAAGCTATGCAAAGTAATTATTAAAAGGTTAATTAATTAAATTAATTAAAGAACCTTGCTAGACTGAAGAAAACCTTATTGTGCATCCAAAAGCCCTTTCTACAGACTGTAATTACCCTCCCACTGTTCTAGACCTGCTGACCTTACTCCTAAAGCCACAAAAAAAAGTAATTCCATTCAATAAACCAAATTATGGCTTCCCAAAACTCTTTGGATGTAAGACCCCTGCAAACCTTCACCTGGATATTGACCACATCCCATTAACCGATAGAGAATTTCAAATTAAAGACACTGTTTCCCCTAGCCACCTATTGAAACTCCACTGCTGGAGTAAAGATAAGTTCCTGAACCAAAATGATGACATTCACCTTTGGGAGTCAAATTTACCCAAGTACATGTTCCCACAAGTACATTTATTCCCATAATCATCCACTTCTGCCAAGCTTGCTATGTCCCCAGTCAAAGAGCCATAGTCTCCCCTGACCAACATGTTTTATTCACTATTACTGTAGAGTCAATAAATCAAATGCTACAAATCCAGCCAGGCCCAAATGAGACCCACTTTCCATTGAAGATTTACTTGAACTCTACACAAAGCTAGACCTTCCCAAGAAAGCTCAGTTCTTTCAAACTTTCATCATAGAGGAGTCTCATACTCCTACAGATAGTCCTCCATATGCTGCCACCATTTTCTCTGAGAGAGGCAGACAAATTATTACCATGCTCTCTTGTATTCTAGGATACACCATTGATGAGCATGTGGATGAGGTTATATTAGCTTTCCTTTCTATTTTTTGCCCAGGCAAGCCTCCAGCTGCAGTTTACAACTTTGCTCAGTTCTTGGCAAACAAAATCCATGAACATTTTATCAGATTGCCAGATGAGAGAGTCTTCAAATACTCATCAGTATTGATTCATGTGTTCTTATACTTTCGGTCAGATAAATTTCCAGTGAGCATAAAAAAGTTAGACACCAAGGGCCATCCAAGATCTGTCATCTTTTGGACACCATTGATCCAAAGATATTCCATTGGTTTTAGTTATAAAAAGTTCATTTATTCATTTGTTAATCCAGTTATAAACATGCTAACCAGTAGCTATCAACCCAGGATCAATGAAGAGATTAAGAGAGTTTTGCAGTTGGCTAAAAATAGTAGAGTGGGAGACTAGTATCTATACCAGGACCACACAGAAATTAGGATATATGGATGCCAACTGACTCCCTATAAGCTGCCCAAATGCCTCTCCATGAGGATATTTGCATTAGAGTATTCCAGGCAAATCATAAACTCCGATGAAGTTAATTTCCTGTCAGCTAGGAAGAAGACCCAGTTTAAAGTCAAAAACCAACTAGGCTGTTTTATTTTTAATAATAGGGAAGTTGGACAAGAAGCAGAAAAAAATCTTACAGAAAATTAACTTCAAAAGTAGTTTCATGTGGCAGTATGACCCTAATAGAGTCATAAACAAACTAAGGCTCAAATTCAATTTAAGTCCCTTCATACATCAGCCCAAGCCAGATATTGAAATACATGCCAACCAATTAGAATGGTTGGAGAATACTTTAATAGATGTGGAAAAGTAGATTGATACTAGTTCCTCTTTGCAGGTTCCAGCCCTACAAGAACAGATGAGTATTACTCCCATTCTTCAAACTCTAGCCAATGAGGACAAAAATGTAAAAAGAACTAGGAAGAAGGTTCTAGCTCTAGAATGGAAACTACAAATGATAGGTTTGAAATCAGTTACAGGAAGAGGCCCAAGCTTAATCATGTAACTAAGTAAGAAGACACCATTGAGACAATTGAAATCACTGATATTGACACAATGGTTGGAAGGAGTAAAGGTCCAACAGTTTCAAAGGAAACTCATTAGCCTTCTACTTCAAACACTCAATTTATTGAGAAACAGCTTAACATTGAATCCTCTTCATCTAGCAAATCAGTGGATAAAGAGAAAGATATAAAAGAGAAGTACAAAGAAATCAAGTAGAGGAATGAGGCATTAAAGGCTGAAACATATGCCCAGTACTTCAAACAAACACCTGCCAATCAGATAGGTTAATGTTAGCCTTTGACATTAAAACAGGTAAAATGCAAATGACTTATATGCAGCCTATAGTCCAACAACCTAGATCATTAGCAGATTACAAGAAGACATAGTTTGAAGTTTTAGCTAGGGACGTTTACCCTATTGACCAAAATTGAATTCCATAAACAAGCAGGTGAAATGATTTATTCCACCATTACTAACAAAGCAATGACTTTGCAGAAACTTCAAAGCTCAGTGGACAACATCACAACACATTATAAGCTAGAAAAGGCATCCTCACAGGCCAAGGATAACATAATCAAGTCACTGGAAGACTTGGTGATTGAGATTGGATATAATCCAAGTGACATCAAGGCAGCATAAAAACTAAAAAAGAAGAAAAATGAGGAAATTACTGCTTTAAATAAACAATTGAAGTTGCCTTATTCAAAGCATCCACAGACCAAGGAGGTCCTAGAGAGCCAAACCCAGTAGGAGGAAATGATGGATCTCATTCTTCAGTTAAATGCTCAAATGAAAGAAATGGAGAATGAATTGGACAATTTAATCCAGCTGAAACAAGCTAGCCTCGAGATAATTACTGCCACTCCTATCCCTACAGTTACTATAACAGTTCCATCAACTTTGGCAGCTTCATTGGCCCCAACAGCTCCAATAGCTACAACACTTCCAGCTACAACAACAACTACGTCAGCAACAGGATCAACAATAGCAGCAACTCAGCCAAGTGATGAGGCAAGTAAACTAGTCAAAGCCATGGAGGACATGTCCATTCAGACCACTGAAATAAACAGAATTAAAGAACAAACAAGAAGTCTAGAGGATGAGAAGAAACTGGCTCAGATTATGCACAAAAATGAAGTTCAGAAATCAAATAGGTTGACTGAAAGGATAAAGAACTTGGAAAAAGAATTGACGTTAAAGGAGCCACTTGCCCAAGCAAAAGAACAACTATGGGTCAATATCATTGATTATGTCAATGATATTTGGTCATCTATACAAGTCATCTCTGAACAAAATGATTTAGTCAAAGAGGCTACTAAAGCAATTCAAAGAGTTAAGGTCGAACTTGGAGATATGCCAGAAGAAGCCTAAAGAATAATCCAATTCCTTAAATCTAAAAATAAATCTGAATTGCAGGAGCTGGACATAGCTGACAGGACTGGCACTATACTAGAGGTAAATAAAGTGCTTACCAAGAGGAAGTTAATGATGCATCTTGAGGACAAATGCCAAACAACGGAGCTGGCTATAGGCAGGTCATGGTTAAATTTGATGCTTTGAGGCGGAAAGATCTACCAAATCCCTTGGTAATAAATGACAGATTAATCCCACATGAATACTATAACAGGAAAATCAAAGAATTGGCAAGAGATCAAGCCAATAATTCCTCTATGAAAGGGATGCCAACAGGGAAAGTTTTGTACCATACTTTTGAGAACCTATTTTACCTCCAGCATGAGGTAAAACACCTTTTTATGAACAAACCCACCTTTGCAAAATACACAGAAGTAGATGAAGTTTACAGAAGAATGGTAAATATTAAATTACCAGATACATAGACTTAGGAAAAATTAAATGATTTACTATAAAGATGCAAGGTAAATAGTGGATACAGAACAATGAAAGAAAAGCAATAAGTCAACCTAGTCAAAGAGTATAAGACGAAAGAGTATCAGTTAAAAAGCAAAGTAAAAAAGAATAGTTAGCGTGGAAGACCAACAATAAAGGAGAAAAGGCAGCAAAAGATCTGACAACGGAACTTAATAAACAGGAACAGCTTGCAGTAGTTGAATATCTGTCTCTATCTTGTTGCATGAAGATATTTATGTTTCCTTGAATAATTCCCAAAACAGTTTGGGATATTTTGTAACTATTTTTGTACAAATACTTCATAATTCGAAGTATAGAGTGTGGATTGCTTGACATTACTATAGTTGTATTAATCTGAAAGGTTCATTGTACCATTTTCTCAAGTCAACAGATTGGACTGAGTAATAAAGACATTGCATTACACGATTCATGTGTTGGGCCACTTCAGTGAAGTATTTTTTGTTTGTTAAATTGTTGTCTTCTTAAGTGTTTCATATACTTGCATGTTATCTAAATTTGAACAAAATAGCTAAAATTTTATTACAAAATTTGTTTAAGTACACTCTGTCTTGAACAATTAATCATTTTAATGTTTTCTTCTATTATCCAGAGTAGGGAATCCTTCATTGCTCCATAATTTCGATTGACCTCTACCCTTTCCCTCATAATCCTGTTTGAGGAACCCTTAATTGTTCCTTGACCTCGATTGAAAACCACTTCCCATCTAGCCTAAAAGATCTGAATTTACTTAGCTACCTTGTCCCTGTAAACATTATCTTTAGAACTTGCTCGAGTCTTGTTTTATTGACACTTGACCCCATAACCAATGGTAAAAGACACCCCTCTATCCATCTAAGTGAGTGATTCCACCACCAACTCAAAATCAAAGGCCAACCAAAGCTTAAATAACTAGCCTAAAATCAATTAACTAAACAAAGTTAAATCATAAAGAGATAGCCCTCTCTGAGCATTAGAAAGACTAGAACCTGATCTCAAAAGTAGGTTTGTGGTTACCTTTATTATTTCTTTTATAACAACTCTAGGGAAATTTTAGAGTAATAACAGGTCTATTCCCAAAACACCTTGGGACGCAAGAGTCTATCACCTCTGTGATACAAAGATGATTGAAGATGAAAAACACTTTCTCTTCGATTGCCCAACTCTTACTCACATCCGTTCTCATTTCCAAAACATTGGCCACACTGTCAACCTTCTTGAATTGTTAAGTCAACAAAACTATAATGATTTAGAAATGCTTCTCTCCCTTCCTTTTTATCATATAAATAAAATTTAATGAGTCTCAATTAATCTCTTGCTTTCTCAAGGTCCGATAGACCCTATTAGTCCCAGTGAATGTTAATCCTTATCATCATCATCATCATATTAACAATAAATTCAAAGTATGTTGATTTAAAATTGATGAATTACAATAGCCTAAAGGGTTAGCTCAATTGATGGATTGAGTGGGCCTAATGGTTAGGAGCATGTGTTTCCTCCTAAGAGGTCACATGTTCAAAACCAGAGGAGGGTAGAGTATGTATGCCTTCGTAGACTTAGCAGTGAAATTGATGTGCGGAGGTGGGTTCCTTGTCCCACAAGCAAGAGGGTTTCATACACCAATTTGGTGGCTGGCTTGGCCGCGGCCTTAAAATTGGATAATAATAATAATTGGTTGAGGTCATGTTGCTAAAGCATCTCACCACTGGGAGATCACGGGGTCAATTCTACTTGATGCCCTCGAGGTTAGGCCTTGATTAATTTGGCTAACAAGATGTGACCCCATTAGGGTGAATTTGCTTGTATTTTCCTTAGAAAATAAAAATAAAAATAAAAAAATAAAAATTCCTTTTTTTTGTTTGCTAGGTTATGTGAGTCATAAGATGATTAACATCCCTAACCTTTGGTTTAAGTAGTCATGACCCAAGGACGTCAAAGCCATCAAAATCACCTGAAGATCGTTTTGAGCCACATCAACCCTTAAAATGATTAGATTTTTAAACCAACAACCTTTATACTATTAATAAAACACCCTTTCGCATTAGGTTGAGGCTGACTCGATCGCGCTGCTCCGGAGGCGTTTGCCCTGATGGCTTAGGGTTCTGACAGACTGACCCGTGCTCCTCAGGCTCCCGCCTGGCAGCTCCACTGCTAGGCTTGCTCTCTTAGCGCCCCTCCTAGGTCTCCTCGCGCCTCCTGCTTCTCTCTAGGCCTCCTGCTCAGTCCCCGCTCCGGGGCTCTTCCCTGCAGCCTCCGCTCCCTCCTAGACAGTTTGCGCCCTGGCTCCCCAATGGCTGGGATTGATCCCCTGCCCCCAGATCCAGAAGACTATGAGAAACTGTTCGCATCCCTTATCCCAGAGAACGCAGCAACAAGAATCCGTCCATCTGCGACTAAGTTCGTCAAGAAACTCGATGAAATACCTGAAGTTTCCCTTCCCCCTTCCCTCCCGAGGAAGGCAACAATTTCTTTAGCTGAAAGAGGTCTTGTAGGCCAGTTCACTGGACTCTGGCCCTCGCCCAGATCAATTCAAAAATGGGTGGAACACAACTGGAATGCGATTATACAAGGAAAAATAGCAATCAGATTCTGTGGAAGGGGCTTTTACACTTTTTTGTTCGAATCAAAAGAGGACAGGAATCTCATCTTTAGAAACGGCCCTATTTTATGGACTCAAGAGGCCTCTATCTGAGTAGATGGTCTCCTGATTTTGATCTAGAAATGGACATCCCAAATGCAGTCCCGGTTCGGGTCCGTCTTCCTCATCTGCCGCTCCACTGTTGGGGAGATGAATCAGTAAAGGCCATTGGGAATGCAGTCGGCAAATACATTGATAGATCTGAACCAAAGGAGAATATGCATGCTTATGCGAGGTATGCGTCGAAGTAGACCTAGGGAAAGGCCTGTCAGAAGCTATCAAGATCAAGGTGGACAAATGGACACACATCCAACAGGTAGATTACGAGCAGCTACCCTTCAAGTGCAAGTTATGTCACGAGTATGGGCATTTTGCAAATAGATGTAGCAAGTTAAAAACAAATGAATCTGATGGAAATGTCGAAAACTCTGAAGGCTCATGGGAGCAAGTTAAAAAGAAAAAATCTAACCCCTCTCTAGGCCCAAGCTCCAAGGTCCTCCCGGAAAATCCTTCTGCTCCTTCCCATCCTTCCAGTTCAGCCCCCCACTTCCCCTCATCCTCCAACCCTTTTGAATCTCTGTCAGTCGTAGATCCCATTTCTCCCCCCTCATCTCCCCGAGACACTGCTCTTGCAGTCATCACCTCCCTCTCTCAACCTCCGTCCTCCCCTCCTCCAACCGTTGATCGAATCCTCACCATAAACAAAATGAAAGAGACTACCCTCACTTCTAACCCTCCTAGAAAAGCAGGCATGAAGTCAAAAAAATAGATTAGGGATGAAACAACAACGAAAGAAATGGCCATTGGAACTCAGCAACCAATGGACACATACCTAGACAAGCAAAAAGGAAGTGGGGAAAAGACAAAAGAGAAGAGCGGGACTCACAAAAACTGGTACATGATGATTCTGGTCTCTTGGAATTGCAGGGGGATGGGCTCCTCCCCAAAAGTAAATGCAGTACGGGATCTAATCAAACAGGAGAAGCCATATCTCCTCCTCATCCAGGAGACCAAAATATCTGACCAAGACTTCCAAAACCACATCAAAAGAAGCAAAAGCTACACAGGTACAACAATAAGCGCAGCAGGCGCATCAGGAGGCATAGGAACCATATGGAACAAAAATAAAGGGGACCTTACCAATCAAAACCCTTGCAATTGGTGGGTAAGAACAGACCTTAAAAACAAAGTCTCAAAAGAGGAATACACTATCTACAACATCTACGCCCCGAATCACTATAGGGACAAAGCAATATGCTGGGATTCAATAACTTCAGATCTTCAATTAGCTCAAGATAGGAATGTTTTCTTGGGAGGAGACCTGAATCTAATAAGGAATGCTGATGAAAAACTAGGAGGGAACTTCTTCGCAAACCCCTCAAGAGACTCTATGGAAACACTAATTCAGGTCCACAATCTAATTGATATCCCTCCTCATAACGAGAAGTATACATGGAGCAACAAAAGAATTAGCATCAACAACATTAAAGAGAGGTTAGACAGAATTCTTGTTCATGAAAGAATAGTAGCAGGCTTTCCCTCAATCAAAAGCAAAATTAGTCAAGCCTTTGCCTCAGACCATAAGCCCGTGGTTTTGACACTGGACAAGGGAAGAAATTTGGGGCCTCTCCCCTTCAAATATAATAAATCCTGGGACTACAAAGAAGACTTTTGAAAACTTGTTCAAGAATAGTTGGCAAAGGAAGTCGTTGGTTCTCCCCACTATATATGGGAAACCAAACTAAAGTCTCTCAGAACAGCCATTAAGCAGTGGGCAAGAGATAATGCAACAGTGGAAAACAAAAAACGTCTGGATCTCCATAAACAGTTAGAACTATGGAATCAGGAAAAAGAGAACATCCAATACACAGAGGAGGATCAAACTCAAGAAAACGAAATTTACAGGGAACTATATAGGCAAAATAGAGTGGAGGAAGAAGAACAACGGCAGAAATCAAGGTGTATCTGGCTCAGGGCTGGAGACAAGAACACCTCATTCTTCCACAACAATTTAAAGCTCAGACGTGCTGGAAATCAAATCGACAAAATTTTGGTAGAGGGGAAAGAGATTAGCGATCAAGAAGGAATCAAAGAGGCAGCTTTAAGACATTTTCAATCCCTATTATCAGCAGACCCTCAGTCTCCGGATAACACATATTTCCTTAGGCTAATTGAGAGGAAAATCACTGATTGGCAAAATAGAGAACTGAACTAGGATGTCTCAGAGGAGGAAATCAGGTTGGCGGCTTTCAACATGCAGCAGGATAAGGCTCCGGGACCAGATGGTTTCACTGTGGCCTTCTACAGAAACCATTGGGACACAA
Organism: Pinus taeda; assembly: GCA_000404065.3. Taxonomy (NCBI): domain Eukaryota; kingdom Viridiplantae; phylum Streptophyta; class Pinopsida; order Pinales; family Pinaceae; genus Pinus; species Pinus taeda. Next base: position 78,933 of record APFE030373557.1, read on the forward strand.
TAAAAAAAGATTATGTAAGGATGGTGAAAAATGTTTTCCAAAAACACAAGATGGGGGATAACACAAAATCCTCTCACCTTGCCCTCATCCCCAAGGACCTAAACCCCCTCTCCTTTGATCGTTTCCGACCTATCTCTTTGTGCAATATCTCCTACAAGATAGTCACTAAAATCCTAGCTAACAGACTTAAAAAACTCCTCCCTTACCTCATCTCAGAGAATCAAGGTGGATTTGTTCCTAGTAGACAAATCAAGGATAATGTCATTTTGATACAAGAAGAAATCCACAGTAGCATCAACAGGAAGGAAAGAGGCATGATCATCAAATTAGATATGGAAAATGCCTTTGACAGGGTTAACCATCATTTCTTTACAGAAGTTCTCAGAAAATTTGGGATCTCCAACAAATTCATTAGCATCATCACGGAGTGCATCTCTCATCCCTGGACCGCTCCTCTGATCAATGGCAGTCCAAGTAGTTACTTCAAAAGCTCTAGGGGTTTGAGGCAAGGCTGCCCTCTCTCTCCTTTCTTATACATCATAATGGCGGAAACTTTGAGCATCCATCTGGAAAAACTACGCAAGCAAAATGAGATTACAGGAATCAGTATAGAAAGAGGGATCAAAGAAATCAATCATTCACTTTTTGCGGATGACACTCTTCTAATCGGGGGAGCTTCAAGCTTGATGGCAAGAAGATTCAAGAAAATCCTGGACACATTTCTAACAGCATCAGGAGGAAAGCTAAACAACAAAAATGCAAGATATACACTTGGAATGTATCCTTGCAAATCATGCAAAGAATCTCCTCGATCTTGGACATACCGGTGCAAAGAAATTGGAGCTATTTCTCTTACTTGGGTCTGCCCCTAGCAAAAGAAACAGTCAAGTCAGAAACTTGGGTAAAGCATATAGAAAAAATGAGAGGAAAGTTTCAAAGCTGGGGGATGTCTTGGCTTAATTTCGCAGGCAGAACTACCCTCATCAAGGCTATTCTTTCCGCCCTTCCCATCTACCAGTATGCTGTAACCTTAGCTCCTGCCAGCACCCACAAACATATGGAAATAATTATGCGAAGCTTTCTGTGGCAGGGAGGGAGGCAAGATTCAAAAAAATTCAGCCTCGTCAGATGGGATCAAGTTATTCTTCCATTTGAAAAAGGAGGCCTAAATATCAAAATTCCAAGCCTCTCCAATAAAGCTATGGGATTCAAACTAATCTGGAAAATGCTTATAGGAAAAGGCTCCTGGTGGGTGGAGGTTATCAAAAGGAAGTATCTCAATGGTCCGAATTCTAATGTCCTCTCTGAAACAATTGTTGAAAGACTGTGCACTCCTGTTTGGAAACTCATAAAAAAAGTCCTCCCTCAATTTAGAAATCATGTATCAAAAGTGCCTGGCAATGGAAAGGAGATAAATATTTGGTCTGATAGAATCATGGGGGCAAAGCCAAGGAACTTAATCCAGAATTTCAGACCCCTCCAAACATGGATGAAAGCAAAAAACTTGAACTCTCTATACAACATCTCCCTATGGGATCACAATAGCTGGCATGATTGGAAGGGCCTCTCTCCCCCAAACGATCTCAGGGACCTCTGGATCGACCTTAAGATCTCCCTCTCAGGATCTGTTCCCACAAACAAAATGGCAGATGATAGGTATGTCTGGGACCCTAGTGGAGGAAAATTCACAGTCAAAGAGGGATACAAACTCCTAAAGGACACCACCGCAACAAACAAATGGAACCTCTACACAGCAGTTTGGAAATCTGAGTGCCTGCCAAAGATCAAGTTCTTCAACTGGACCCTTCTCAAAGGTAAGATTCTCACTACCGAGAACCTAAAAAAAAGAGGCATTCTTGGCCCCTCAATTTGCTGCCTTTGTCGAGCTGAGGAGGAAAGCAACCATCACCTCTTCTTTGAATGCCCCTTTGCCCAAAGCGGCTGGAAGCACATTATCAGTCCCCTGAGTATAGGAGAGACCTTCGACTAACTCACCTCTTTACAAAAAAATTGGGAGAAATGTTATCCTTACTCTAAGAAAAATAAGACCTCCATTATCCGTCTGTGGAAATGCATCCCCTCAACGCTCAGCTGGCAAATTTGGCTCGCCCGAAATAACTGCATCTTTAAAAACCAGAAGCCTAATCTAGTCCGCACCTTGGCAAAAACTACGGCCCTTATCTCTGAGGTAATAAGCGCCAATTGTGTGTCTCAACCAAATCAAACCAGTTGGCATAAATCTGAGACCGATTGGTTCAACAAATTCTGCCTCAATTTTGACAAAAGCAATCACCCCCTCTTCAAAGCAGACAAGAGAAGGAATAATTGGAAGCTCAGAGGCACCAAGGAGAAAGTAAACCAATGGATTCTAGATCAAAAGCGATCCACCCTCCAGTTCGACGGAGCCTCTAAAAATAACTCGGGGAAAGTTGGGGCAGGGGGAGTCATAAGGGATCAACATGGCAAAGTTCTGATAACATACGAATGGGGCTTGGGTAAAATGTCCAATAACAAGGCCGAGGCTTACAGCCTCCTATTAGGCACAACCATCCTGAAGCAAATGAGAATACAAAGCCCAATCATCCTGGGAGATTCGACTGTTGTAATTGCAGCTATGGCCACAGGGGGTGAGTTCAAAAAAACGGCCCTCAGCAACCTCAAGCTATGGATCATGGACAACATCAACAACTTGGGGGGTGCCACCTTCAAACACGTCATGAGGGCAAATAACTCAGAAGCCGACTACTACGCCAACAGGGCAACCAACAGGCCTACTGGACAAGTCAGAGAAAATGATAACACTTATGATAAGCCAATCCCGTAGCCTGTTCCACCATACTCCAAACTCTCTGAACTTCGGTCACCTCAGTAATCATATCCCTCTTCCTGCCCCCTTCCCTAAGCTTATCAAATCGCCAGCAGCCCTCACCTCCTGTGTCATCGATCCCCTCAATATCTTGAAGGATGCAACAGACGCATTCCCTGCCAAACTGATCAGGTACGGGTTCATGAATCACAAGAACCACAGTGCCATCTCCAAGCAGAAGTTAGGAGAACATCGCATCGAAATCTCTACTGTCTGCAAAAAAATCCACGATTTGATCTCAAGATCAGCCAAATCCCTGCGCATCCTTCATCAGATACATCAGACCAGCTCCTCTCCCTTCTTTATAAGCAGTAGAGATCCCCTCCCTTTGCACATTCCAGAGTCTAAAAGAGCTAAGGAGCGTCCCCCTTCAGTCTACCTCCGGAGCCGTGCAATAGCAGAGGTTGTCTTTCGATCGGCTGGGACAGGAGGCCGCCCACACTTCCCAGTGGTAATCTCTGTTTTCTTCAGGTTTTGGTTTTTTCACGTTGCTAACCGGTGCACTGTCTGTCTGATCCAGCGCTCTCTTACTTCAGTTTTCTCCTACCCTCCGGCAGCTCACGACTTTCAGATCCCTTCTCCTCTTCTAGTCTCCCCCACTGCAGTATCTGCCCCTCCCCAGAACAACGGCCAGTTCTCCCTCCCTGCACTTTTCCTTCTCTTCTTTGTCTTTTGCTCCCCCTATTTCTTCCTTCTGCAGCAACTCTACAAAGTAATAACCAAGCAAGATCCTGAAATGGCAGAGCAAATGGAAGATCATGACCCAGCTGCGAACCCCTTGGAGCGAGTTATCACCAACAGTAACTGCACTTTGTGCAAAGCCGACTGCTTCATGATAGCAAGATTTGTAAAACACTTCAACGAACTCGAGGAATTCCAAGCTGACAGTAGATCAAAAAGGAAAAAATTGGAGAAACAGAAAGCAAAGATAAAGGGTCTCAAGGAAAAATGCAACCATATGGAGGAAGTAATTGCACACATCAAAACAATAACCCAGAGCATGCAAGCAGAGGCCTCGATAAGGGCCAGTGCAAGAAAGGAACCTCAGCCCGATGACTCTGTCAACCAGCAGTAGTTTCATGATCTATGTCTTGTAAATTTTGTCTGTTAGTAGGCTCGTTTATTCGGCAATATAACCGTTATCTTTTTCAAACTGTTCTCCGCAAGCTTATCAACAAGGATCAAGGGTCTGTGTACCCATTTTGGATATTTCCTTCTCTGTTTTACCTACCATATATAAAATGACTTGTTCCATAGAGTTTTTATAATATATAAATAACTAATCTCGTTAAAAAAAACAACAAAAAAAACACCCTTTTATTCATACATATATATAAAATACACAATTACTTCACTAACACAACAAAAACAAAAGGCCGTTAGACATATTATATTCATGCACACACCTTTGCGACAAAGTACATCCCAGCGCTTCAAATTGTAATTATTCGCGCTCTAAACAAAAGCCCACATATCTACCCTCGAAGTAAAGGGGTTAAAACTACATAGCAGTTGTGCGTAACAGTTCCAACAAACTTTCATTTTACACAGGATACGTGCATAATTTTTTTCGTCACTTTTCAGCTTTCAGTCTTTCCCTCGCGGGTCGAGGTTTAAGACACAGGGTTTTGCATTACCGATTCAAGCCTTTCTTGGCCGTCCGAACGCAGTCAACATTCACAGTTGAATATTGGGATTGGTATCAAGGAGGTCGGTAAACAGAAACTTCGAAGATGAGCTATGCAGCGTTCAAAATGGTGCACGGACCCACTGGAGTAGAGAATTGTGCGGCAGGATACATAACCCATTCGTTTTCTGATACGCCTGCTCCTCCTGCTCTGTCCAGTGAAGACATGGAGGGTGAGTGGCTCACAAAGAACAAAGGACTGCCCGCTCCCATCCCCAATCTCGTCATAACAAAAGCCAATGTGCTCGAAGTTTACATTGTTAGAGTCCATAAAGACAACAAGAGGCCCGCTCTCGAGGCTACTGCTCCTAAACGCGGTTCGACAATGGCCGGTCTCTGTGGTGCTTGGCTCGAACTTGCTTGCCATTACAGGTATTTTCTTTTCTTTCCTTTTCACCCTCTCTTCTTTTCCATTCTCTTCACTCGTTAAACCCGAATATCAGTGGTGGCATACAGTTAATTCAATTTTTGTTTTGTTTTGTTCTGTTTACCAAAATGATTTCTTAGTTCGTAGTGTAAGATGCTTACAGAAAGTCTAAAATTTAGTATTTTATTCAATTGACATAGTTATTTGATTTAAAGACCCAATCTTTAACCCCACAGCAAACTTACAATGGTAAATATAGTTTGATATCAGTGAGAGGCCTGCTTATTTCTGCCAACTCTTGTTTTCGGTGTAATGGAAATCGTAAATTTGTGCCCAACATTAGGTCTGCTAATGGCCAGTCACAACTTTCTAACGATAGATGATTTTATTCTTATTAAAATATATATTTTTTTACAAAGGAAAAATTCGTCACTTTATATTATTAAGATGAAATCAAAATTACATTCTGGATTTGGATATGCAGTAGGAAATTAAAAAGAAATCAGCATACTGAAAACAGTACTTGAAATATGTCTATCAGATCTAATCTATCTCTAAAAAGGTTTAGAAAAAAAGAAAAAAACTTGTCTTAATTATCAAAGAAGAAGAGAGTTATCATCCTTGGAAGAACATCGAGAATCCTCAAAATAGAAGCATATACTTTCTAGTCTGATTAGAGAAGAAACTTGTAAAAGAGCTGAAAAACTGGAAAGCAACCGAATCTCAAGGTTATCATCTTCACGAGTTTGGAGGGGATTGCACCCTTGCTTCAGTCTTTGCGATCTGCAGGGCCCATTTAGACCGAAATTACTGTTTTGGATAAAACATCCACTTCAGAATTGTATTGTCGATAGACCCATTGAAGCTTATTACCTCAAACAGCTGTGCTGCTTTGTGTGAAAGCCTAGATGACCGATGTCCTTATGATCTCAATTGAACAAGTAAATTGCTGAATTTAATTAATGCAAAAATTGAATTTCAGACCATAGCATCAATCACACCATAGCATCAATCACACCATAGCTGGAAATCAAATAGCGGAAGCATAAAACAGTTGCACATATACATAGGTGATAACATTTTCAAAATCAGTTTTTCATTCATTTGTAAAACGTACAAGAAAACCTCCGTGAGCTGCCAAAAAAATGCAGCACTGCACGGTTACTGAAAGCACCCTAAACTGAGTTGAACTACTTGCTTGAGAAGTATGGTCTTCCTTATGGACAGTATGGCTTGTCTGTGTGGACTGTATGGTCTGCTATTATGGATTGTATGGTCTGTCCATATGACTGTATGAATCTATATATGACTGTATGGACCCATACTATCCTGTCTGTTTGATTGTGTGTATCCCTATACTGCCTCTACCTATTGCTTGGATTTGCCTTTGCATGACTCCCTGCTCTCTCTCTCTCTCTCTCTGTTAATTTTAGGATAACAATGGTATGTTCTATGCTTAGAGCAATTTTACTTCCATCTTTTTATTAGCCCAATATTAATATCCAGTTTAGCAATCACATCAACTTGATAGTAAAATGCAGATAGAACATAAACAATAACAGTAGAAGACTAGCCAGGGCAAGAGGATACAAGATATGGCACCAGCCAGGGACAAACCCCAATGTGGGAAAACCCTTGATCAATTATTCTTATAATTCTTCAAAAGATCAGCATAGAGAGAGAGTACAATGTATAATATTTACTTGTCCAATTACAGTGACAAATCTGATCAGTCAAACAACAGAAACAGAAAGCCCTAACCAGAAAGTCAACGCTGGTCAACAGGGCAGAATACTTCCTCAATTCAGCTCGGTCAACCCAGTCAACTTTGGCCTCCAACAGCAGGTCTAATCAGCCCAAAAACAGTCTGAAAAAGTCCAGTCAAACCTCTTCAACAAAGGTCAACTCTGCATCTAGCCCTAGCACAGTCAACGCTGATCAAACATGAGTCAAATCTGCCTTGGATTTTGTGCCCAGAACTGCGGCTTGCTAAAACAGAAATCCTTCTTGTCTCTTTGCTGAACATTTTATGATAGTCTAATAAGAAGAAGAATTTGAAGGGGTTTCCCCCTTGGGATTTTTTGTTGGCCTTTGACCAAATTTGGTGTCTCTTGTCTCTCAATACTCATTGCATTTATTGTTCTATCCAGTGTTACTTGGGAGCAGGAGCGAAAACGGGTGCGAGAGCAGCATTTTCAAAAGCCCTCGGTTTGGGAGCGAATCTCGGAGCGATTTTTATATATATAAATATATATTATATATATATATATATATATATATATATATGTCAACAAAAACATGTAGAATGATGAATTAGATATAAAAAACATAAAAAAAAAACACCGATTGATCATTGAACCATATAACATCAATCATCTAGAAGTTATAATCTTCGTCAACCACGTCCACAAGTTAGTAACATACAACATATTGAGTGTCGTGAATCATGATTCATCAATCTTAAATTTTCAACTTCAAGCTTTCAAAATTGAAAATTCAATATATAACATTTATCATCATTGATCACCAAAGTTGTACTTGTAAGCTAAGTTTAGCCATTACAAGAAATAATATCTAACCTAAAATGAAATGTTATAAAATGAATTATGAAATGAAATGAAACAACTTTCACGAAGCATCATATTCATAATTCAGAATCATTACCAATGAGTTATAATTGCCAGCTTCAAACTTCAAACATAAATTGTCACAATCATATATTGTTTACAAAAAAATATCATGATATGAAAGAGTCAAGACTCAATAGTTATGAAAAGTTGAAAACTAATAGAATCTAGAAAAGAAAAGTAAACTGTAAATCTATTATCTACTACTTCATGTGGCCTTTGCCACGAGAAGTGTCTGATGTATGAGTAGGTCGTGGTGGTCTTCTAGGAGTCATCTCCAGCACAGACTGATGACCAAAACCAAAAGGCACATGCCCTCCACGTGAGGGTGTAGATGGAGGCGGCGACAACAAAGGAACAAGACTCGGAACTCGAGTACTGCTACTGGATGGTGGAGGTGGCATGGTTATTGCTTCATCTTCCTCTCTCATAAGTTCTGCTTCCAATTCTTCAAGATGTATAGTGCCATCTTCCAAATTATCATCCTCTGAGTGATTGTCCCAAATTTTATATGTTGGATCCTCATAAGCCCGATCACAGTAATGACTCAACAACCTCAAGTTTTAGTGCTCATAAACCAAGCTTTCTACCCAGTTTTCACTGAGTTTGTTTCTTTTCACATTATATATGAAGCTGTAGATGCTCCAACACCTCCCGGCAGAAGAAGTATTTACAACCTGTGAGAGAACTTTTTTTTGCCAATTTTGGCAAAAGTCCCTGGCCGCCATATGATTCCCACCATGTGAGAGCATCAAATCTGTCTCTATCTTCCATTGCATGAAAGGTACCAAACAAACCAATGCAACTGAAGTATTTGCCTAATTCAAGACACACACTAGCACATTCCTCCTTGTCAGGTATCAACTTTTCTAATGCTTGCAAATATCTTGTAGATACCTCTTCATCTATATGGGGTTTGACCATAACCCCACCCCCAGGTGCAGGTTGGCCCAACCAAGATGCAAAGTAGTATTTTAGCGTAAGGATATATGCTAAGCAATGTAGTGGAACATTAAATTTATCCCACCATATACACACATAATCGTGAATCAGTTTATACAAGTTGGGATCATTGTTATGAACAATATCTTGTATTTGCCCCAACATGGTATCCATCTGCTCATACACCTCGCCAATCACTGGTTTATCTTTATCTGCGAACCGAATCATGTGATAAACGGGCTTGGTGAAATCCAATACTTGCCTCACACGTGCCCAAAACATACCATCAAGAGCGGCCTCCTCCACCTGTTCAAAACCTTGCCTGTCAGCTGCATTTGTAGCCCTTTCCTTTAATACCTGCCAGTGTGGACTTAAGACCATGCTAGCCAATGACTCTCTTACCTTCAAAAGGTGCTTGAAGGTGAGGTAATAGCTACCAAATCTAGTCCTCGCAATCTTCAACAACTCCAATCTTGAGTGACTGCGGAAAAGGCCATGGATATTGCTCTGATTTGTAATAAATTTTATCGTTTCTTTGCCTCTCGTGTACAAATCACCAATCCATTTGTATTGTTCGTTTTTGTTTTTAACAATATCATGCATCAAAAGGTTCATTGTGTGAACCAAACACTCAAACTAAAATATGTTGGGGTATTTATCCTCAATAATTGCTCCCGCTACCTTATAATTGGGAGCATTATCAGTGATGACTTGGATGACATTGTACAACCCAATATGCTCAATTGTTTCAAGTAATGGTTCTGCAATGTTGATGTCGGTCTTGAACTTGTCTGAGTAATCATATGCTGAAAGAAAGATGGCACCACTAACAGACACAATAAGAACATTTATTAATGGCTTGACTTTGACATTTATCCATCCATCAGATACAATGGACGCCCCATGGTCAGTCCAAGAACTTGTCATTCTATTCAAAGAATGTGATATTTTTGCTTTTTCATGATCAAGTCCAACGGTTCTCGCCTTGTCATACCCATGGCTCTTGTATCCTTTAAGGGCATCATTTATGGCAGAAACCATTTCGTGCCAATAAGGTGAGCGAAGAACATTGAATGGTATCCCACATGCATAGAGAAACCTGTAAACTTTTGAATCCACATCATTTCTACACCCTTCATCAAGGAAATCTGATATGCTTCTACGCCTTAAATCTAGTGACCCTGTGCCTCCATATCCACTGCCTTGGGAGGATGCTGAAGGAGTTCTTTGTGCATGTGATTGTTAGCTTGGCTCAAAGAAACCCTTTGATTTTTTAGATTTGTATTGGGCTTCCTCCTCTTCCCTTATGTATTTGGCTCTATCTGCTGCTGACACACTTGAACAAGTTTTGGTTCCTATTTGTTTATTTCCATCCCATGGCCTTTTCCCGCAGAAGTGATTTCTGGCACGGGTGTATGAACCTGTGTAGTTATTGTTGCAATGGGGGTAATGAAATTTAGTGGTTCCACCCCCTTTCCTTACTTCAGGCCTATTAACATATTTCCACAATGGAGTTTGGTCTTGTTTACTTTTTTGAGTTGACTCATGTTCACTCTCCTCCAGCTCCTCTTCACCGAGGTTTTCATCAAATCCACTATGACCCCCTCTTCATCCCCTTTCATTTTCAACCCCCCTTTTTCTACTCTCCAACACCATAATAACAAAAAAAGGAACCAAAAATAGAAAATGCCAAGAAATATAACCATGATGTTTGAATCTGCAAAAAAATGGAATGGGAGAAAAAAATTTATTTATTTATTTAGTACTAAACATTAAAAAAAATTGCTAGAATAGAGCCCACCTCTTTGGCCTCCAATCTCCCCTCCTTGCTCCTTGGCACTTGCTCTCTCCTTGCACCTTGCTCTTTGGCACTTGCTCTCTCCTTGCACCTTGCTCCTTGGCATTTGCTCTCTCCTTGCACCTTGCTCCTTAATCTCACTCTCACTTGCTCTCTCTTGCTCCTCACCCTCCCTTGCTTTCACTCTCACTTGCTCTCTCTTGCCCCTCTCTCTTGCTCTCACTCTCACTCTTTTCTAAAGTAATGAAATTGATTGTTTGTTTTGTTTGTTTGTTTTTGTTTGTTTGTTTGTTTGTTGTTTGTTTGTTTTTTTTGTTGTTTGTTTTGTTTGTTTGTTTTGTTTTGTTTGTTTGTTTTTGTTTTTGTTTTTATTTTTGTTGTTTTGTTGTTTGTTTGTTTTTTTTTTTTTTAATTAATATTTCGCGTCAACCGTTCCCGGGCTATAAAAAACGCTCTTGGAGTGACAGGAGCAATCACTCCTTAATTCGCTCTGGCAATAGGTAGGGAGAGGAAATTTTTTTACGCGGGTGTGCTTCCGACCCGCTCCCGAGTCGCTCCCGCCCGGAGCACGGATTGGGAGTGGGATCGGGGGGGGGGGGCGCTCCCCTGCAACACTGGTTCTATTTATAATTGCTTTTGATAATTGAAAGATTGAATTGTGTTTAAAGATTGCTAATTGACGATAAGATTTGGGCTACAGTGATTGTAACAACATAACACAACAAAAAAATAACAAATAGGGGAAGGGAATCGGGATCTTGGCATCTTGCTTAAGGAAATACAACAACAAAAAATGACCAATGTCCTACTGGAAGCGCAACAACAGATGGCTCGGGTTATTGTCCAAGCCATAAATAATCTTGGCCATAATGGGCCGAACACAGGGAATAGGGCTAATATTGAAGGAAGCAACAACTTGATCACCCCAACGTTGTTCCTCAGACAAGTCACAAGACAACAAGTAGGAGGAGTCACAAGCCATTGCTTCCTCAATTCTTCAGTCATCAACATGCAACCACTCAAGAAACAACAAAGCCAGATAAACTCTTTGATGACTATTTTTGGGAGTATGCAGCGTTAGAAGAGAATACTCAAGCAACACTGACTTTCCGGGAATACAGCGATATCAGGTTCCAAAATAGACCCAGGGAACAATGGAATTTTGATTTTATGCACAAAGTAAGTAAACTTTATCTTCCCTCATTTGATGGATCATCTAAATGTTTGGCAAGGGCTTGGATGCAAAAATTGGACACCAACTTTAGACTCAATCACATGTTAGAAGCAGACACCATCCAATTCGCAACACTACACCTAGAAGGAGACGCACATGATTGGTGGTATCATGGATTGGTCACTTTGGGACGTGCAAACATCGCTTCTTATGAAGACTTTATGCAAATGTTGATAAATGGATTTGATTAAAAGATTCCAAACATACACTTCAGAGAATTGGCACAACTCAGGCAAACCGAATCACACAAAGAATTTATTGCAAAATTTGAACGAATTGCAGTCATGGTAACAAACATCAGAAGAGCGATTAATCATGCTTTTTACAGAGGCATTAACTGAACCCTTACAAGTCTGGGTCAAGGCGTTCAATCCTGCAACCCTTCAAGATGCCATCAAGAAGACTCGAGACACGTGAAATGCAACAACAAAATCTAAGGCTCCCCCAAGCCTCTCACTCCTCAGAAAGATAAGGAGAAGAAACACTTTCAAAGATATTGGCCCAAAAGAGACAAGTTGGACGAGAAAATCCAAAGTGAACTAAGCCGAAAGAAGCTTTGTTTCACGTGTAAGGAACCATGGGAACCATGATATTGTTGTTTAGGTAAAGGAAAGATCCACTACATGGAAGTGGTCTTTGACGACAAGGATGAAGGAGGACTCACCCCAAAAGATGAGCCTAGTAGCCCAAGGCAAGAACAACCCCATGAGGAAGCTAAAGCAGAAGAGAAGCCACGTGAAGAGAAGAAATCCCAACCAGAAGTTAAGATTGCGACTCTATCAGGAACACCTAGATATTACACCTTCAGGGTCAGGGGAGTCGTCAAAGGCCAACATATCATAGCTTTGATTGATGGGGGAGCTACACACAACTTTAATGATGCAACATTAGTAGCAAAGAGAGGGCTTCTCATAGGAGAATTCAAAGGCCTTGATGTGATATTAGTGGATGGGTACAACTTGGACTGTACATGAATGATTCTAGGTTTGAGTGTAACACTTGGTAATTATGCTTTCACTAGTGACTTTTACGTGATAGATCTTGCAGATATTAATATGGTATTGGGGGTTCAATGGTTGTACTCATTGGGAAAACACACCATGGATTACCAAGTGTTGGAAATGGAATTTAAAGCACCAAATTACAGTAAGGTAGTTTTGAGAGGTATGGCAAATGGTGGCCCACAGGTTGTTTCCACGAGAAGAATGGAGGCCATATTTAAGTATGGAGATGTAGCATATGTTGTAGAGTGCAAGATTACGAGCTAAAAGACTCCCAACAGTGGCAAACCGCAGTACATGGCCGACATTCAACGAGCATGGCCAGGTAATTGGTTATATTCCCCCAAGATTGCCTCCTAAAAGAGGATTTGAACATACTCTAAAACTAGAAGAAGGGGCAAAGCCAGTAATCACCGCACCGTACTAACACTCAAAGAAATATAAGGATGAGATAGAAAATACCATACAAGAATTGTTAGCGATGGGACACACCATGCCCAGCTCGAGTTCGTTCGCCTCAACAGTAGTTTTGTTTGAAAAGAAGGATGGAATGTGCATTGATCACCGAGCGCTCAACAAAAAGACCATCAAGAATAGGTACCCTATTCCCAGGATCAATGAGTTACTAGATGAGCTATATGGATCAATATACTTTTCAAAGCTTTACCTACGATCAAGGTATCATCGAATTTGAGTTCGAGAGCAAGACGTGCCAAGAACAACTTTCTGGTGCCATTATGGACACTTGAGTTTTTGGTCATGCCATTTGGATTAACCAATGCTCCTGCCACTTTCTAATCTTACATGAACAACATTTTCAACAAATTGTTGAGGAAATTTTTGCTGGTATTTTTTGACGACCTTCTCATTTACAACAAGACATGGGATGATCACTTGTGGCATCTGGATGAAATTTTGAGCTTAATGAAGAAACAATCACTTTATGCCAAGGCATCAAAATGCAAGTTTGGAATGACAAAAATTCTTTATTTGGGACATATAATTAGTGCAAAGGGAGTACAGGTTCATCAAAAGAATTTTCAAGCAATATTGGATTGTCCCACATATAAGAATCTAACTAAGTTGTGAGGATTTTTCGGGCTTTGCAACTATTACCGATGATTTGTCTAAGGGTTCTCTCAATTAAGCACACCATTAACATATTTGATGAAGAAAGGAGCATTTAGGTGGACGGAAGAATCAAACAAAACATTCAACAAGTTCAAAGTAGTGATGAGCTCATGTCCAGTCTTGGCCTTCCCTGGCTTTAGTCAACCCTTTGTATTAGAATGCGATGCATTAGGAGAAGGAATAGGGGTTGTCTTAGAGCCACCCCATTGCATTCGAAGTCGGAAAATCCAGGATGCAGAGAAACTTTGCTCCATATACGATAAGAAGATGTTTGCTGTCATGCACGCTTTGATAATGTTCATACAATATTTGGTGGGAAACAGGTTCGTTTTCAGGACAAACCACAACAACCTATGTCATTTCTTGGAGTAAAAGGCCCTGAATGAACGACAACAAAAGTGGGTAAGTACAGTGCAAGCCTATGATTTTGGTATTGAGTATGTAAAGGGGAAGAAGAATGTTGTGGTCGATGCACTTTCCAGGAAATTGACAACATGTTCCTTGATGGAAATCACAGAAGATTGGAAGGCTCATCTCTCAGCGGAATATGCCAAAAACGAATTTGCGTGTGCACTAATCGTAGTGTTTTTAAAACCGGAACCGGTGACTGGACCGGTCCACCTAATGAACTGGTTTACCTACCGGAACTGGTCTAATCGGGATTGGTTTGGTCTAAACGAAACGGTTTTAAAAAATACATTAGATAATTAATTTTTAATGAAACAAAATTATTTTTAAGATTTAAAACCATGATTCCAAGCCAATAGAGACAAAATATGCAAAGTTTGCTCATTTATATACCATGTAAAGGTGAATATATCAAAATGGCACCGAGTGCAATACAATCATCGACAAAATAGCAAAATACATAAGCAATGAGACTCTAAATGGCCTATAAAGTCCAAAAACAATGCTGCAATCTATGAGGCCATTGGCCTACTACAAGTCTATAGCGTACACATGATCAATCATCAAGTTCATCACCACTACTAGCCACAGGATCATCATCAGGATCTACATAAACATCATCTGGTTTAGAGTCTAGGATGCCTCAGCCTGATCTGCAACCTCAGTATCAATGCCACCAATAATAATAGAAGTGGACCTAATGGAAGCACGAGTTTGTTGACCTGCACAACTAGTGCCTTCCATTGGTTCTTTGCCTTTCCTTGATGTCGCTCCTGATCCTGGTTTTGATGCTGCCACATAATCTGCTTCATCCCTCGCTAAAGCCATGTCAATATCAAAATCAGCCTCAAACACAGGATCTTCAGTCTCCTCCACCCATTTTGATGTTGGATCAATATCGTCCAACACAATGGGATCTAGATCAGGTGTTTTGCTCATCATTTGGTTCCTCCTTAGTCAAAGGTTATATTGCACGAAAACAAGATCATTTAACCGTTTTTGTTCCAAACGGTTTCTCTTCTTCGTGTGTATGTGCTCAAAAACAGACCAATTGCGCTCACAACTTGAAGCACTGCAAGTTTGACTGAGGACTTTAATTGCAAACCTTTGCAATTGAGGACACTGGCCACCAAATGACTCCCACCAATGTGCTGCAAAGAAAAAGACATTAATTAGTAACTTAGTTTATAATTTGAATTGTAAAGAACGTAAACAATTTTAACTTGAAAAGAAAAAACAAATTGGAAATTGGAATTGCTTACCTGGTTGGTCCACATCTCTTGGCATCTTTGCCAAGTTTTTGACAAAAGTACCACCTGCCATAGTGAAAACAGTAAGTTGTCTATGTATTTCCAACTGGTCTGCATGGCTAGGGACCATGCGCTCCAAGCAATCAATCAATCCAGCTTTGACCTCCCCATCATGCAGATCTCCTAGCGGATTTTTATAATGATACTTTGGGTTCAAAAAATACCCAGTTGCATGTATAGGATGATGGAGTTGATTGTTCCATCTGTTATCAATGATCTCCCATATACGGCCATATTTAGCTAACCTATCCTTGCAAGCTGCCCGTATCTGCTCCTTTGCCTGATCCACAGCCTCATAAATGTAGCCCATGGCCAATTTTTCCCTATCCACCATCCTTAGCATCTTAACATGGGGCTCGGTAATTTTCACAAGCTCTACATACCTTTTCCAAAAATAAGTGTCTAACACTTTCTTTTTGGTGTCTTTTCCATCTGGTCTACGAGCCCACCATTCTTCAGAGGAAAACATTTTTTGCAAGTTTTTATGTTGACCATTGAGACATTGCAACGTGAGGAAGTGAGTTGCAAATCTCGTAATTGCAGGCCTAACAAGCTCTTTGCTCCCAATGTTTTTCCTCATTAGGCTCAATACCCATGAGTGATTGTAAATGTATTTTGTAATGCACTTGGCATGCTCTACAGTGTTTTTTACCCACTCCACTTTGCCTATATCCTCAAGCATGAGGCCTATGCAATGTGCAGCACATGGAGTCCAAAATATGGTCTTATATTTGGTCTCAAGCATCTTTCTAGCAAGAACATAGTTTGAGGCATTATCGGTGATGATCTGCACAACATGTTGCTCCCCAACTTCTTGAATAATGTTATCCAAAAGCTCAAATAGAAGAGTTGCATCCTTCACCTTATCAGATGCATCAACTGATTTAAAAAACATGTTTCCTTGAGGGCAAGAAACAAGGAAATTAATGATAGTGCGGTTCTTTCCATTGGTCCATCCATTTGACATGATGGAACAACCTGTTTTGAGCCATGAATCTTTAAACTCAACCAAATACTCATCAATGGAAGATATCTCTTTTTGCAAAAGAGCTCCCCTCAAGTCATGTAGACTAGGGCCTTTGAAGCCTTTTCCTGCAGCTATAACAGAGTCTCGCATAGCTTGGTAATAAGGTGAACGAGCTGCATTAAATGGGATATCTAAATCATACCACCATCTAGCAATGTATTGATGAGAAGTTTCTTTGCATTGTCTTTTCCAATGTTAATCCAAAGTGGGTTGAGAACTTGGCTCAGAGGAAGTGGGATTAGAAGAGGCAATGTTGGCAGAAGTTGAGAAAAAACTTGGGATGTTTGTTCTCTTTGTTCCTTTTGATGGTTGGCCAAAAGAAGGATGAACATAGTGAAAGGGGTCATTGGTGGAAGGGATAGAAGAGGAGTCTTGAATCTCATAATCATCATACCCACTCTCTTTCATGGCTTCTAATAATTCCCTCTTCCTTGCAATGTCATCTTGGATGGCCTTCTCCCTAGCCTTATCCTCATAAAACTTTTCAAGCTTGGAAGTGTATTCTGCCCTAATAGGACTTAACAATGCATTTGGTGCATCACATGGCTTTATTTGGCCTCTTATCCCAACCAAGTGTTGTTTCAACCTAAGAATACCCCCACCTCTAATAGAATTATGGTATAATTTGCATACCATTTTTCCATCAATTACATCACAATGAGCCCATGCACTGTCCTTTCCTTTTGGAGCCATGTTTGCTTGAAATAGTAACAATTTGCAAAGAAATCTGCCATTTAGAAAAAAATTGCTGTTAAGCAACATGGAAAACCAAAGCTAAATGTACGAAAACAAATGCACATGCAAGCTACAAAATTTGATAGCATAGAGCTAGAGAGTTGATAGCATAGATGATAGAAGTGAGAAGTTTATAAATTTATAACACATAAAAAAGTTTAATTCATGGACAACAGTCAAATGAGGAATTTTCAAGTGAAAATCCTTACCTGGAAATGCAAACTAGCTTCCTTAGCCTCCTCTTGAAGATGGCAATTCCACTGATAGCTACAAACTATCTCCAAAATAGCTCCAACTCCAAGATGACTACTACAACAAAAACTCAACACTCTCCAAGTTCACAAACAAACTTACAAACACTCATAAACACTCCAAATCAGATGTGTGAGACAAATGAGAGTGAGAGGGGCCTCTTAAAGGTTTGGAGAGGGTGTTTTTGGAGGGAAAGCACCCTTAGTTTCCCTCCAAAACCCCTAAAACACACTCAAAAAGTCGTTGACTGGGCTCATGGTGGGCGTGCCTCCTAACCGGCCGGTTAGGACCGGTTAGCTGCAATTTTCGGCGAAGGAGGGTGTCTGATCGGGTTTTCTGACGGTTTCAACCGGTGGGCCTGCTAACCGGCTGGTTAGATCGGTAACCGGTTAGCTGGGCCGATTTTGAATACTATGACTGATCGACAAATGCATTCAAGATGATAGGTACAAAATAGTTGATGATATTATTTACTACAAAGACAGGATATACTTTATTCTTGAATCCGCCCTCAAGGGGAAGATTTTGAAGGTTACACATGACATTCAATTTGCTGGACATCAGGGGTTCTTCAAAACCTACCGACAGATTAGGGAACGATTTTCATTGAAAGGTCTCAAGGAAGGTGTGATGAAATACAACAAGGAATGTGTATCATGCTAATAGAATAAGGTCAAGCAAACACATCCTATAGGGCTTCTCCAACCTCTAGCAATTCTAGCACAAAAATGGGAGAGCATCTCAATGGACTTCATCACAGGGCTACCCAAAGCACAAGGCAAAGACTGTATCTACACCGTGGTGGACAAACAAAATTCGCACACTTCTTTGCAATCTTAGCTGATTATTCAACCAAACAAGTAACAAAACTGTTCTCCAAAGAAGTCTTCAGACTCCATGGACTACCTAAGAATATAGTCAGTGATTGAGATAGCAGGTTTATGGGTGCATTCTACCAGGAGCTTTTTAGGCTAGTAGGAAAAAAATTAACCCCTAGCTAGTTACCACACACAAACAAATGGCCAGATAGAGATTGTGAATAAGTGGATAGAGGGGTACTTACGTAATTATGTGATAGGTCAACAAAAAGCATGGATCAAATGGTTGTACCTTGGGGATCATTGCTACAATACCACTTACCATTTACCCATTGGAATGGCCCCTTTTAGAGCACTATATGGGTATGATGCACCATCCTTTATTAACAAGATTTTTGGAGACAATAAGGCACCAATTGCTAAAAATTGGATACAAGAGACTCAGGACATTCTCAAGGTACTAAAGGAAAACATGCAGGTTGCTCAAAATTGCAAAAGATGCACGTAGACCAACATCAAACAGGACACAGTTTTGAGGTGGGAGGCCTTGTTTTCTTGAGATTGTGACCCTTTAGATAATCTACACTCAAGAAAAGTAGTGTAGAAAAGCTAAAACCAAGGTTTTTTGGACCCTACAAAGTTCTTCAAAGGATTGGCGAAGTGGTGTATGAGTTAGAGTTACCGAGTGACAATAAAATCCATAACGCCTTCCATGTGTCATGTCTCAAAAAGGTTGTGGGACAACAGGTCACCACCTCTATTGAATTGCTACCACTAGACGAGGAAGGACAACTAGAATTGATTCCAGAAACAATCATGGTTGTACGAGAAAAGAAGTTAAGAGGACGAGTAATTCCAGAGTATCTTATTAGATGGAAGAATTTACTAAAGGAGGATGCCACATGGGAGGGAGAGAGAATTTTACAACACCCAAATCTGCAATTGCTTGAGGGCAAGCATCTTTGGGAAGAGGGGACTGTAATGTCCCCTTCAAATTGAGGATTAATGAGAGATGAATTAGCCTATTTGACCCCATAGACTATAGTCTTGATAAAGGGGTTAAAACCCAATTTTTCCCAATCTGGGGCAAAAATTGGGTTGGCTGGGGCAAACGAACCCAAAACTAGGGGTTGCACCCACAATCTCTCACATCTTGAACACATGGAGAAATCTATAAATAAGAGAGGAGTTGAGACCAAATCATCATGAAGTGTGGATCAATTCATTTGTCTTTTGAGCATTAGCTCTGAGGGTTTTAAGACCCCTTATCCTTTGTCAATTTCGGTGGTGAAAGATTCCACCCTCGTTGACTCATCTCTATCTATCTTTTCATTTTTTTCTGGCATAGGAATACCATCTGGAGAGATAGCGAAGTTTTCTTGGTTCTGGCATAGGAATACTATTTGGAGGGGTAATGAATTGCTATATGTTCTTATCTCTTGCGCTAACTCAGTATTCTCTTCCTAAGAGAGCGACGAAGTCTTTCATGCCTTTGTAGATTAGGCCGAGCATCTCTTTGAATTCAAATATTGGGGCTGGACATAATTTTTCTGTGGATCAGTCCGCAAACCCTAGGTTAGATAGATTTGTGGATTATGGAAGCATGAAACTATGCAAAATTACAATGACTAAATTGATGCGAATTGGATAAAGCGAAATTACAGCGCTAGAAGGGCAAGCAAATTACGACAGACAAGGTCCTGAAGTAAGAGCAAGTGTTTGGTTTGTTAAGCAAAAAGTTTAACACAAAAGGTAAGGAACTCGTTGGTATCACTCGGGCCCTAGAATAGTCGAAGTTGCTTGTAGTAGAAACCTTGAAGCAGCCATCTAAGTTTCTTGTAGCATTGATTCAATTGTCACTTGTGGATCCTGTAATAGAGAAGTTGGGTACAAAGCATTGTCGTTGGAATACATTTGAAGTTGGAAGCTAGGCATTTTAGTAAGAAGATACACATAGGGTTAGCAATAAGGTGAATTTTCTGGTTAAAGAATTGAACTTGGAAGCTTGTATCATTTTGTTATTGGATCTCTGCATTGCATTGTTGAAGTTCAATGTTTGTTAACTGAAGATTAATGGTGTCCGATATTGTTCAAATTCTTGCACCATTGATTTAGTGATATTGTTCATTGAAAAAATCCCCACTATAATAATTGTATGTTTGGGAGAATTTTCTTTTAACATCCTACGAACCCTAGTGCTAAAATTGTTGTAGATCATTGCAAAAAAATATATTTTCTCCTCTTTTGGTGTTGGGTGCAGTGAAGCATGACTCGTATTAGACCCGCGAGTACCTGCGGGTCTTGGCAGGTTCTATATCGAGTCGGGTCACTTGCATAGAACTTGCGTTTAAGAGCTAGACTCGATGTGTATCTTATAGAACTCGTTTACCTGTATAAGACCCGCAAGTATTTTATTGGACCCATATTGGACCCGTATAGCTCTCGTGGAGCCTCAAAAGGCAACTCTACCCTTGTGAATCAAGGCCTCCATGGGTGATTGACTAGGTGACTTTAATGTGCATCTGTTCTAAAAGCATATAGTTATTCACCTTGTATGTGCCATCCATGTCCATAGTCCTTGAAACCCTCTTGAATTCTTACCAAAGATCTTCAATTTCTTTATGTTATAATTCTTTTAAGATTTGTATAGTAATGCACTTGTATCTACCAGCCAATGGGCTTTATTTCTCTACACCACCACCTTCTTGGAAAGGAAGTTACGTCTTTAGAAGAAAATTGCATGCTTGCTAAATGTCAATTATGCTCCAAAATAAAGTGAGGGATCAGGAATGATCCTTTGACTCAAAATAGTTTCAGAGGTGGGTGTACATGCTTTTCTATTATGGTGCAATTTTGGCCATACCCGTCACTCAATTGAATGACCTTTAAGCTTGCATTCTTGGGGTCACACGTCCTATTTGCTAGCACACTTTTACACGTGTTTGATTTAGATTTAGAGTAGAGTTTTTTTTTTTACTGTGCTCTTTGCTGTTAGATGCATTATGCATCCCTGCATTCCTCTTATAGTTGTTGATGCATGTAACTTATTTCGGTCATTTTTGGATGTTAATCAAATTTCAATTTCTGTATAGCTTGCATACATTTTTCTCAAAGTCCCTCCTGGCTTTTGTAGAAAAGTGTCAATCTAACCTTCCTCCTTTGAACTAGGTTTAATGTCCACTATCTAGTATCAACATCTTCTCTCTAAACTTTGCCACTACTTTATCTTTCTCTTGCTTGGTGAAGTTTGACGGTTTATGAACTTTTTTCATTTCCTGTTGTGGTGGTTTTGGTGGTAGCCCCTCATCTTATTTTTGTTTTTGCAGGGCCCCTTGTATGTGATTATTTTGAAGAATGTAATCTCTAGTCTAGTGGTGAAGAATGTAATCTATAGCCCCTTTGACCTAGTTTCATCACTGTGAATGTAATCTCTAGTCCCTTTTGTGCTTAAAATTTACCATTTTTTTTTTGTTTGTTGTTGTATTTTGACTAGTCTTATACAAGTCTTATAAGGGTCATTCCTGAGTCTTATACGAGTCGACGAGTCAATGCCGTGACGAGTCTTATACTAGTACGAGTCGTGCAACATTGGTTTTGTGTTTTAGTTGTCCGTTAAGTTCTTTTAATCTTGCGTTATACTTGGTTATTTGTTATCCCCTTTCATTTTTTGATGCTCTTTAGCCATGCAAACTTTGAGGACTTTTTGTTTGAATACTTGAATGTCTCTAGAAATTTCTCCAAAACATTTCTCCGACACTTGAATGGTTTTTGTGTACTTACTTTTTGGTACTATGTCAAAATTGTTCCTCTTAGGGGTCCTCTAACACTTCCTATTTACTCTTTAGATCATCCTATGGAGTGCCTTGTTCCAATGCCTTTAGTGTTAATAGGCAGTCAACTTCATTAGTTGTGTCACATGTCATGTCCCTTTCCGAGTGATCACAACAGGGGAAACGATTGATTTGATTGGATTAAAATGGGGCTATGAGAATAAGGTGAACTTTATAAAGTCACATTATTATATATTTACTTACCCATGCTACTGGGATGGCCAAAGATTATAAAAGGGAAGTCAAAGGATTATTTGAGGACATGTCTGGATATTTGATGGATTGTTTACTTTGGCTTTTGGAGCTTGCTTGAGGGTTTAAAACCCTGAGCATGATCTTCTTCGGCAGAGCAATTACCCACCTTAGTTGACTAAATAACTAGTTTTCAGTGGTGAAAGATTCCACCCTAGCTAGTCTTGAAGGAGTCACTGAAATTCCTCACTGGGTCAAATTGTTGATTTAATCTTAGCAAGTATACGGAGGAGCCATCCAGGTCTCTCATTGGGGCATCAACGAATTCATTGGAGAGGTCATTGTCAGGCATTTATGTCTTCAGCCATTTGTGCCATCTTGCTGGTGTCTTGACATGTTGTCATGTATATTCAGATTCATATTTAATATAATAAGGCTGAGTTTGTTGCTTGTGCTTACTGTCAAACAAGGGTTACATGTTAAATTGTATGCAATAAGTTTGGCAAAATGTCCTTACATTAATAATTAGCAAAAATCATTGGCAATATAATTTTTGTAAAGTGTTGGTTAAAAATACCTCGACAGTAATTGTGATGTTTTTTGCAAAATCTAGTTTGGGATATTACAGTGAAATCAAAGCTGTGCTGCGAGCCTGAGGGATTAAGAATGAAATCCAAATTTGTTGGATGAGTGACCAACACTTTTCAAATCAGAGCATCGCTTGAACAATTTGCTTGATCTTGCCTAATGAGGGAAGGGGGAGTAGTTTCCTTCTCAAGCTACCTAGAAAACAACAAGCACTTATCATTTAGATACACAGACTTCCTATCTATCTATCAATCAGTCAAATAGCGCATGGGAAAGCGTCTTGGATCTCTTTCCATGCTGAACGTTCCTGTATAGCCTCAACTTGGTCTTGTTCGCATCATTTGGTGAACTTGTAGTGCACTCATCAGTGTGCATACAACTCAATGCGCTCGAAATCAAGTGCGTATCAAATAATGCAACTAATTACATTGTTGCATGACTGTCGTCATGATGGTGATATCGGTATCATTGCTAAATTAATAACATTGATTCAGTTTCATGAGGATGTGATTTATATATCTAACGAAGCCAGCGTAGCAAACAGGGATAATTAATTGATCCGATGGAGATAATTTGCATATCTGATGAAATGAAGCCATGGTAGTGTAATTCCCATTATCCGTAGCATTGATAATCTGCATATCCTATTTAATATTCCTTTTGGTAAATTTCTCCAAATGACCTCTAAGTTTTCAAGTTTCAACAAATTTGTTCATTGAAACATTTTGTCAAACATGTTGTGTGCATAAGGCTGTAGGTGTGATTTGATGTATTTAACTAAAGTAAGATACACAGTGTAAATTTCATAAACCAAACAATGCATTTAAGTACTGTAGGTGTCCTCTGGAAGTTTATTGCCAAACAAACATAGGTAAGAAGGATACAAAACTTCCAAATGCTGGTCTGATATATATATGGTGCCCATAATTGAATTTAGGACTGATATAAAGTAAATGAGGACAGATCTGAGCAGAAATAGCCATTACATTAACTCAGCCATATAAACAAAGTGAATAATATATCAGGAACCTGGCATATACTGCATTGTCTCCTCAGGCAAAATACAATCCATTCCAGTCACTTCAGATCTCTGCTACAGGCACATAAAAAACCAAAATAGGTCCATCATTTCATTTGCTGCCTTTAATGGGAAGTCTGCTACAGCTCCCTCTCACTGGAAAACTTCAAGGAACTGAACAATATTTATCTTCAGGAATTCTGCTCTAGCTTTGAGGCCTTGATCCACTGCTTGGTGTTAGAGAAATATAAATGTTACAGCCCAGCTTCAAGGGAAACTTGATCTGGAAAAATCACTGGCTGTGTCCCTCTATTTGCAGTGAGAAATATGGTTCTAAACCCATGTAGAATCCACAAGTGCATGCTTCAGATTTCAGGCTGTTTGGTCATGATATATGGCATCATTAAATCCAATATTCGGCCTCCTTGTGGATGCTAATAACCCAGCTCAAAGCCCACGAGCCTCCTGTAGATTTTGACAAGTCAATTGATGCAAGGAACCTGTGATAAATGGGCTGCCAAACTGAGCCAAAGAGACATGAGAAACTCCACAGCTTCTGCTATATTCACTGTCCCAACAATCTGCAATCACTTGACTGTACACCCACAGAAATGGCCTCAAGATATTAGAGCTTCTTGGGCATAAATCATCCCCTGCTTCAGAATTCGACCCCTTTTGATGATGAAGGGAACATAGCCTTGGAGAGACCAATGTGATTTCTTGAATGAGGTAATTCGACCTTGATGGGTATGGCGAATAATTTGGCCTTCAATGGATCTACTCAACCCTCTTAATCTGGAAGAATTTGCCCTCTTGATGAATGCATTCGTCCTTGGTGAAAGCTTCAGGAATTCATTCCTCCAACCCTTGTTCCTCGGCCCAAATGATGGAGACAAACTCAGCCTCTTGGTGATGGTAAATCCCTGCAATAAACCCAAGTGGAAGATCTGAAGTAATCTTCCCCTAATTTAACTAGGGTGGCACTCGAAGTCCACCGAAATTAGCTATTGAGTTTTGCTTGAAAATCGCTTGAGTTCCTTCTCAATCTCAAATAGAAATGCTAGAATAGAACAATTTGCAATTCCGTCCATCCTCCTTTTATAATTCCCCATTAAGCCTTCCTCTAGCTTCTAGACTCCCCTTTTTCCTTATTATTTTATTGGTGGGGTCCATTTTCCACTAGGAAATTTTTACCACCATTTTAAATAAAATAATAATTTGCCTCCTACCTCAATAAAATATTATTTCGCCACCATTCTCCAATAAAATAATAATTTTCTATCATTCTCCAATAAAATATTATTTGCCACCATTCTCCGAAATAATAATAATTTCAGCCTTTCTCCCACAAAATAATATTTTCTCCTTTTTATTTAATATCACCAAAATTTTTGCAAAACTCCTTAGTGAATTTTGCACACAAAAATTGGGAACATTACATCCCACAAGGGAGTGGAGGCATATCTTATGAAGACCATATTATTAATTTGCATATCTGAATATCTCGCGTACCAGCTGAGGTAATTCACATATCTGGCCGACTTAAATGGTTTAATTTAAACATTCATGTGGACAAATCCTCTGTTATGTCCCTTTCTGAGTGATCACTACAAGGGAAACGATTGACTTGTTTAGATTAAAAGTGACTATGAGGACAAGGTGAACTTTATAAAGTCACATTAGTATGTATTTACTTGATATCTAGTGATATAGAGTTCAAAAATAAAAACTATCCATACTTGATATCTAGTGATATGATCTCTTGTGATTGTAAATAGGCTTCTCCAAATTTGAGTTTAATTGCCCCCAAATGTTGACTGCTAAAGTATACCAACTTGATCTCAAGCCATAAAACCTAGCAGCAAATGCTTGGAAGCAAATATTACGCAGAAAAATCCAAGTACTAATCAAATGAACATAGATCTACTCTAATATAATAGTATATTGCAGATTAGATAATAAGAATTAAGGTGGAAATTATTTTAGCATTTTTAGATCTATCATCCTGTGGAAAACAAAACATACAAATACCACAGAACACATCTATTTAATCATATTATAAGTTAAATATATGTCAATTAATCAATCACATGGAAGATAATCCTAACTAGTATCCCATCATTGTTTATCATGTGTGTTATAAGCATAAACCAGAACACTTTAAGTAAGCAAAACATAAGGTTTATACTATATAGTGGGAAAAGCCTTTGATGGAGTAGAAAATCCACTTGAAGGTTTTGACTACTTGTCTTAATCACTGAACCAATTATCACAATCATCCAGTGCTTCTCTTCAGAATTCTGATAGCATAATGATATCAAAACATGAGAAACCTCTCATGTAACCCTATCCCATCTTTTTCTAAATGATGGTTGCTTGACCTAGTCAACCCAATGTCCTGGCAAGTTCCCTAACTTTGTTTTTGTCAAATCAAAAGAAATAGAACTTACCATGAGAAAGGGCTACACAGCAATGCCATAAGCCTAATCCTCATTCTCTAATGGGTCCTATAGATGACAATGATGTAGAAAACATCCTCAATGTCAATCTAGACCTCAAGCCTGTTGGCTCTTTCTAGCAATGAAACAGAAAATCCAATATCATTGAAATCATGCTTACCATAGGGGTCAAGATCAGTTGTATTAGTTGGAACTTCAGGGGGGAATCCAACCAATCTAAGGCCTCGAACCATACCATCAAAACAAAAGGTGTTAGGTTGCATAGCTTCTAACATGCTAGACATTATATCATATCCATATCACTTGTGCATAGATTAAACTGCATGGTAAATTTTACGTTCATAACTTTTCGTCTCATGGAGGGGTTATTTCCTTAGCGAGTCAAAGAGTCCCAATAGATAATAATTGTTTCACATTTTTGCTCTTAAGCTTTGAAATTTCGTTTTAATCTGAGTTCAAGACATGAGTTGTAAACAAAATAATACCTTGTAATAAATGTTGTTTATAAAGCTTAATGCCTCTGGATCTACTTATGTGTCAAACATATAAAGTTGTAGTCTTTGCTCAAGCATTATGCTTATAATATCATTTAAAGTTTAAACCACTTACAATTCTTGATATATTTTGGTGTGTTGTAGATTGCATGAAAATGTAGAAAGCATGGCAATTCTATCTCCCGGGCATGATGGGCATGATGATGGACTTAGAAAAAGAGATGCTATTATTTTGTCATTTCGGGATGCAAAAATATCAGTGTTGGAGTTTGATGATTCAATCCACGGCCTATGCACCAGGTACGCTAATAGCCTAATACTATTTTTTCTTCCAAACTATTTTGCTATATTCTTTTACTAAAGGCAACCAAGAGACAAAACGTTTCTTATTTCTTGTAGATAACCTTCAAATTTATTTCCATATGGAAACAATTCAAACTCAAATATATGTTATCTAAATAGTGAAAAAGTCGAATCCACTATATTTTACTTTTAATTGGACTAGGAGGGCCTGTGAATGCTTCCTTTTCTCTTTTCATGGTCCAAATCCTTTTTTGGCCAAGAAGAAAGAAATGAAACAAGAAAATTGTTTATCACGTTATAAGGGAGAGTTCTCTTGGCGTGCAGGTGTGATCATTTACTTCATGGGTGAGGTCTCTTGTTAAAGTCTAGGATAACCTAGGCGCACTAAGTAAAATCTTAGAACAAGCATGTGACATGTCCGTGCATGCTCCACTTAGGCCATGTATTTCTTGCATGCATGCTCCACTTAGGCCATGTATTTCTTGCATGCATGCTCCACAAGAAATTAATCTCCCTGGATATATGTACTTCTTGCCAATGAATAAGAAGAGCAACGTCCTGATTTACATTTCCTAAATAAACTAAATATCACTCTTCTGTAGCTGGCAGTGGCAAATTCTTCTAATTACCAAACTTTTGCAAGGTATATTTGTTGGAAATTGTTGTATTGGCAACTTTCTCGTTTTATTTCGCTGATGGGTTAAAACCTTTTAGAAAGCAAATATGCGGTTGCCGTTTATTATGCAAGTCTCAAATCTGATATCTGAAATTGTGCTTGTACAATTTCTTGGACACAAAAGAAACCCAGAAAGCTTATGCTGTGCAAGACTTTTGTGTGATTGTGAGTAGGCAGCAAGGGCCCACCAGGGGTGGGGGTTATATGTTTTGTACTTACTGGACACTTTAAACTCACGAACATCCATTGTTTAACAATTAAGAACTTCCTGTTTCCTCTATTTAAACTTATTCATGTTAATATATTCACGACTTTTACTGGTTTCTGTTGTGTCTAAACTTCTGAACCTATACAGCTATCCTTTCTCGTTATGCTGTTGTGGTTCATTCATATGCATCAGCTTCTGGTAGTAATCATCAATCACATGGATAAATCATTGTTACAACCATCCTTATTGCACTACAATGCTGAGTGCATATAATGCTAAGCAATGAATATAAAACTCTGGTTTTAGTAGTTACAAAGGTAAAGAAATCACTGCCACTAGCTTTCTATTGCATCATTTTTTTGGAATCTTTCCCTGGTCACCTTCAAATAGTCTTTATTGGTTATAAAATTATCCTTTTCTAGATGTATATGGGGCAGTTGGTTGAACCTGGTCACATGCATCCTGCTTTCAGATGCGATGCATTGTGGATATGGATACATGGATTGAGTTTGCTTTTTTTTTTGGCAGTTCTTTGCATTGTTTTGAAGGACCCAATTGGGAGCATTTAAAATGATACATGGATTGAGTATGTTTTTTTTTTGCAGCTCATTGCATTATTTTGAAGGACCCGATTGGCAGCATTTGAAAAGGGGTAGAGAAAAATTTGCAAGAGGGCCATTAGTGCAGTCAGACCCCCAGGGGAGGTGCAGTGGTGTGCTTATATATGATTCTCAAATGATAATACTTAAAGCTGCCCAGGTGCTTTCTTTTTCCTGATTTTTTTTGAATTCATTAGGGTTTGGTACTCATACATTGTACATTCATGCATTTTTTGGTACTCAATGTGGTTGTTAAATAAATATTTGAATTTTAGATGCACTTTAGTATGTGTTGTAATGATAATAATCTTTACTTGTGATCATTTATGGTAAGCACTGTCCTTAGTTGTACCACTAGGTTATGGCTTAAGAGCTGACCTAGGAAACATCATTTAGGTGACCAAAGGTTGGCTTAAGCATTTATGTGAGCCCATAATCCCCTCATGCAGGGGTATCCCCCATCTCTCGAGTTGTGTATATATACACTACACAAGTCATGCTTCATTTGTACGCTATATTGATTCATCTTGTGATTGAGTCTAGCCTATGAGCACCATATCTCTCTTTTTCATGGGTTCTCTCTCTCTCTCTATTGATATGTTCTACTCTTGAGTAGTGCTGCTATAAATCTGGAGTGTTTTACTTGGTTGGATTAGGGTTTGCTCAAGCTGTTACCTTATGATTTCAAAATTGTATCAAAGTCAGTGTGGTTCTTCGTTCCCTATCCAATGCTGTTTTCAAGGCCATTTGTGTCTGAAACTAAGGGTTTCAACACTTTTTTGGGACAGCAGCAAATTTCTAGGACTTTTTTCCACTAGGGCTAGTCCAAGGCAGGATGTGAAGACAACAAAGAATCTACATGAACCTGACATATGGAAAGTAGGTTGTGAAGGCAGTAAGGAACATGTCATTAGTAAGCAATAACTACGCAGGTGGAACCCATGATTAATAAAATTGCTTTATATATTAGTCTAGACTCTAAACTACAAACCTTAAGTTCTGTAAAATTAAATTATTTTGTTGCTAGGGTAAGTAAATATGCTAATTCTTCAAATGGTCATGTCAGAAAAAGCTAAAACAAAACAATTGAGTAGATACACGTCTTAGTGGTAAATAATATGGTAGATACACATTTGGTATATCTTTGAGCAACAAACAGTTTAGCAAATAAATCCTGGGCAACAAATGGTTGAGTCAATACATCATACATGCTTAAATAGTAAAATGTCTCGTGAGATACATGTTTTGCAAATACAAGAGGTCTGGGCAGCGATTGTTACACAACATGTTGTGTTGTGGGTTTTGTTGCAATGATGAGCAAAAGTCCTATTAGTTGGTTGTTGAGCAAACAATAGACAAGTGTGAGTTTGTGAGACAAGCACAAGGGTACTCAAATCCCTACAAAGCAATAAGAAATAATAAGTATTATCAAACTATGAACTTAACAACAAGGGCACTATTGAAATTGCAAAGAAATGTAGGGCAACAACAATACTATTTTTATTGTTCAAAAGAAAGGCAAAAAACATGAACTGTCATGTTGATGTTAGATGAGAGTGAATGGAAACACAATGGGCTCCAAGCTCTCCTAGGGAGGGTCCTTTTCCTCCTTTGGATGCTCCCTCTCTAGGGAGGGTCTATTTTCTCCTTTGGATGCTCCCTCTCTAGGGAGGGTCTATTTTCTCCTTTGGATGCTCCCTCTAACTCTGTTGGTTGTGAGAGCCATAGGTCTTTGATGGAAAGCTAAGAAGCATGCAGGATGGCAAGGAAGGAAGAAATGAGAGTGTGACAATATGGTCTCCAATCTCATTCCTTTAGCAAAACCTTCTTGAGAATGCAGCCCAGTTACCACCCAAGTTCTCACTTAGAGATGAGAAACCACAAGCAACTTAGACAAGCCACAACTGTCACCTTAGTGGCTTTACTTTTCTCTCTTTAGACTATGGGTGATCCTACCCTATTGCACTTTCCTGGTGTTAACTAAGCCTAATTGTTGTAACATTTCAGAGTGAGTGTAGTTCATTCTATTTGATTTAATATTTGCAATTAATAATGTCTGAATTCCAGATTTAAATCAGATTTTAGATGCAAATTGATGTAAAGGAAGTTACAAAGTGTAGGTTAATTAAAGTTATGTGTAAAATTATTAACCATGCTTGATAAACCTGTTGATTTTTCTAGGGCACACAAGCTAGAAACAATTTTCTCTAGTACGATAAGTATTTCCAATGATTTAGTTAGCATAATTTCACATCTCACTCATCCATTATCATTAAGCAGTTATACAGAAGAAAATTCAACCATTAAACATGAAAGAGCTGTAGAAAATAACCATGAAATCAAGAGACAAGAGACACAGAAATTACTAATTAGCCCCAAGGCTAGGGAAAAACCCAGAAATTCTTCATTATAAGAGAGAGAGAGTTCAAGATTCATCAATACATCAGAAACAACATCAAGATAATAGCCAACCCAATAACCAAGAACAAGATGAAGTGCCAAGCCCTTCTCCTGAGGTTTTTGGCCCCCTTCTTCTTTGCTTCGTTTGCTGGAACAAAGCTCATCACAAGATAAATCGATGTGTCAAATGAGGAGAGGTGGTCTCCTTTTTATAGTGATCAAAGGGGGTTCAAATGGGTGCCCCTTAAAGGCTCAGCCAACCTAAACAAAAGGATGGGCGATTTGAATATTTAGGAGGCAAAATTTAAATTAAAATTTTTCATCTCTCCACATGATGAAAATACCAACCATGGCTACAATATTTTCAACATAACCAATGCTAGAAAAGATGTGAAGCGCTTGAGAAACTCAACTATGAATCAATATGTTCACATCCCTTGTAAGTTGTAACCAAGATGATGATAAAATTTGTGTTAGCAAATAGAGTCGTTACCATGTATTAAAGTGTTGTCATCAAAGAAAGTTGCCAAAATAGATTTGATTCTTATGCCGGATTATCAACTTGTGATTTCAATTCATTAAGTGCCCAAAATTAGATCTGTGAGTGGTCATAAGCCAGCACTTATACCAGCTCTTGACTGTTTTGAGATGCTCCTTGCTAGCTTGGAGCATGACCCTTGAGCTAGGGAGCACGTTTCCAAGGCATTCTCAAGATGCTCCTTGCATGTTCCTTGAGAGGGTTGGATGCTCCCATGCATTAATGAAAAAATATGACTTCTTTTTATAAGTTTTTAGGTGCTGGTGGGATCTAGGATAGGTTTAGGGTTTAGGGGAAAGTGAGGATGAACACAAAACAACTCTTCTCCCTCACTGTTTTTCATTCTTTCATCTTTGTTTGTGTGGGCTTAGAGTGTGAGGAAAAAGAGGAGCTTGGAAGAGAGAGAAAAAGAGAGCTTGGAGCCTTGAAAGAGAGAATAAAGGGGAGCAAAGGAGAGCAAAGAAGAGCTTGGCGAGTGAACAAAGAGGAGCTTGCAACAGAGAACAAAGGTTGCCATGTATTCCAAGAGCTAAAGTAGTATGGCCAAACCCCAACTCCCTCATTTTCTTGTGTTGCTTGTTTGTGTTTTTTTTCCTCTTCTACTCTTTCCCATTCTTTTTTCTCCCTTATTTTATTACATGTTGTTCATCTAAGATTTGAGAATAATGGTATTGTTTTGGTTTATCATTCCATTTTTGGTTCTCCTGGTGTTGGTGGGGCATATGCATCAAAGAGAAGAGTGACAAGAAAATGATAGTGGTCATACTCATAGTAGCCTAATGTGTGAAGATGATGAAGATTTTGAAGGGGATGGAGGTGACAATGAAGAGTGAAATGAAGGTGGAAAAGCTTCATTGACACCCTTGTGGAGATATGTGACAAATTGTGGGGGGACAAGGTGGTGGAACCACTAAATATGCCATCATGATTGTCATTAAGGAAAACCTTATATTGGTACACATACCTGTGTGGAGGCACCTTTGTGGCGTAATGGAGAGTGATGACACTATGTTACAAACATAATCAATATTAATAATCAACAATTAGTAATCAGTAAACTAATCAACATTTAATGAAAAGTCATAGGTCACACATATTCATTCTCATGACCTAACAATACTTATAAAAGTATGCTATCATGAGAGCAGTGTTCACTCATTCATTATATATATAATTATTCTCATATCAACTGAGCACATATACTCTTTACTTGAAACGGTGGTATTACAATGAGTAAACTTTGGCCTCACCACCAGTGGTTGTCTTATTTGTGTCCATACAATTTCTTCATCGTTCTTGCCATCTATATTGTATGATTTTTGTACATAATCGCTGCCTCTCCCATCAACACTGCCATATACTACACTGTTTCTTTTGCCGACACTACCATACACTACACTGTTGCTCTCGCTGACACTACCATACACTTGTCGCCAACACTGTTGCACATAGCCACCACTGCTCGCCGACACTATCGTACAATGCCAATGACATTGTTGTACACAACTACTATCCACACAAAATCGTCGCCATTGTGTCGTTAAGAAAAATAAATTGATTCTGTGCCAATTTGGAGGGACACAACTGTACGAGTTCGTACAAATTTTCTTTTAATAAATCACTTTATAAACATTAAAAGTCACTTTATAATTCATTAATTATTTATAATGATTAAAAAGCAAATTTAATAATTAAATATTTATTTATTATAAAGTCACTTTATAAAAAATAAATAATTAGAAAAACGGAATCAAGTAAGAAAAAAACAAAGAAGTACTTGTAAAAGTTAATCAATATAGATACAAGGTCAATAACATAAGACATCATCTTGGTAATGTTGAGAAGGCACAAAAAGAGTTGGGGGAAGGGCCACAAAACTGAATTGGTTGACCACCAGAATCGGAAATCAATCCAAAATTGGAAAAAAATCGGAGCAAAATATCAATCGTCCAAAAAATATTCAAATTTTAAAGAAAAACATACATATATTCATGTGCATCCATATGAATCCAATTCATTTATAGCTCCAAGGGATTAGCTTAGTTGGTCGAGTTCCTGTTGCTAAGTACCTTGCTTATCGGGAGGTCACGGTTTCAAATCTCCTCGATGCCCTTGGGGTTAGGCCTTGCTAGTTTGGCCGATGGGTAGATCCCTTCGGGTTGATCAACTTGGATTTTCCCGTGGATGTAGCGGCCACTCAGTGTCCGTGAACCACCTTAAAAGAAAAGAATCCAAACCATTTGTGCACAAATATGTAAAAGTTCTCATTTGATCTTGGGCCTGCGCGGGATGATATCTCATATGGGGGATTATGTGAAACTTGGGACCTTAGAGCAAAGCTTCCCGGATCTGCATCTTCATGATGAAAATATGTTCTTTTAACATGACGGGTTTGGGATCGCCCCAATCTGCTAGATCCCTATTATGGATTATACAATATAAGGCACTTGATCTTATCCTCTTACAAGATACAATGCTCACTAAGGATAAGGCATCAAAAAATCTTCATAAGCTATGCCCATGATGGATCTCTTGTGCTACCAGCGCCATTGGAACTTCTAGTGGGCTAGCTACTCTGTGGATTTCAAATAAATGCTCATTCAAAGCGTAGAAGTTAGATGTTGGTATAATATTGTCTAGATATTGTCAGGGGATGTGCCAAAGGATGCGAATTTTGAATGTTTATGGTCTATACATAAACAGGAAATCATTCCAAGAGAAAATTGATGGGAGTGGTATACTAGACTTGCAAAATCTCATTGTAACTAGTGATCTAAATTTAACTTTGGATGTCAATGAATGCTAGGGGCAAAAAGCTTGGTTGGATCCTATGGCTGAATACTCTTGGACATCGCCCCTTGCCCTTTATGCTCCTCATGGAGAAATGGGCGGGCTGGTGAAGAGGGCATCGTAAAAAGGCTCGATAGATTCTTAGTTCACTCCTCTGTCTTTGAGGATGGATGCTCTGGAAGCCACATCTATCTTCTTTGAAGCCTTTGACCTTCATGGTGGTTTGCCTTTATAGGCATTGACTGGCCACGAAGGTGAATGGTCACGTTGTCTGACCTTTTGTCCCTTCATAATTAATGAAGACATTAATTAATTTAATTATTATCAATATTATTATATTAATATTAATTATTAATTATTTTTTATTCATAACATTGCCACCCCCTTTAAATATGCTTTGTCCTCAAAGCATAATAAAAAGGGGTTTGTCTAGTTGAATACGCTGCCATGGAAATGGCATCTATTTTCTTTGACTTGTTTGTGTCTTCTAAGTTGGTGACATTCTCATATGAAATTGCAACTTTCTTGAATCTCGATGCATTAACACCATGTAATTTATAGTGTCGTCCTAGCCAACTAAACTCCATGAACCGTTCTTCAAGGTTTGTAGTATAGCTTCCTAATTGCATTAACCATTCTACACCTAGCACTATATCCATTTCCTTGAGTGGTAGGGCATGTAAATCTGTCTGTAGCTCTAGTTCTTGTATCTAAATTGAAACCTTAAGACATTCTCCTATCTCTTTGAACTTTTGCCCAGTAGCGAAAGTCATGCTAAGGTCCTTGATTGGGCATATACAAAGATCAAGTTGTTTAGCAAGATCAATGTTTATACAATTGTGAGTACTGCCAGAATCTACAAGTATATTGACTTTTCTGCCTCTTATGAGCCCTTTAAGCTTCAGGGTTTTAGGTTGTAACCTTCTTGTCATGTTTGTTGGTAGAGTAGTAGGCTTAATGTTCTTTCTTCTTTTAGAATGGTTTCTCCGCTTCTGAAGGTGTGGTGGAACGTATTTTGCAGTGACTTGTTGTTTTTGACCCGTTGAAGCATTGCTTTCTTCACCCTGATTTTGTTGGACACATGAGATTGTAGCTAATGATGGTTCCTCAGAATATGAATCCTCTACTATTTTATAGTAGCATAAGGATGTGTCCTCACATTTATGTCATGGCGCCCAATTTTCTCCACAATTGCGACGATTATTTTCTTTTTTATCGTTTTCTCTGACTCATTACTTGAAGAGTCAGACTCTTTCTCAACTTCATAAGTATACAATTTCTTGTTAAGGCATCTGTGTCCTAAGGTCCATATGTCCCCACAATACCTACATTTATTTGTTTATTTTTTCCTTGAGTATTGTTGTTGGTCTTCATCTTCCTTGAATGACGACATTCTAAACTTATGTTTTTGCTTAATAATCTTTGCAACATGTCTAGCTTCTTCGACAATTTTAGGTTTGTATAATTTCAATTCTGCATAGATATACTCCTTAAGTCCACATCTATACGTTTTAGCAGTTCTTCATTAGTAAATCCTCTTTGTCTTATAGTTAATACTTCCCATTCGTGGGTGTATTTGCTTACTGACCCTTTTTGCTTGAGATGAACGATTTTTTCGTAGATATCATCTTCTTCTTCGTCATGAAACCTTTTTAGCAAGGCATCCACAAATTTTTTCCAAAAAGGAATGAACGGGCTTCACATTTGTTGGACCACCATAGGAACCAATCATATGCTTCAGCTTCCAAATTTTTGGATGCGTTCATGCTTTTTTCTTGTTCATGTATTGGTGGGTTTGACTAAAAAATGGCCTCCATTTTATTAACCCAAACAATAACGCCTCAATGATCTTTACCATCGTATTTTGGGAGCTCCCACTTAATTTGCTGATACTCTGTTCTGGAAATTTTGTATAGTACTGACTACTTGAGAAATGTATTTGCGGCATTTGCAGAATTTCATGATGCGTCTTCAGAATTTCATGGTTTGGGAAATTTTTCTTCTGGAGTCTTGGGACTTTGTGTTGGTTCTTGAGTGATTAAAAAATAAATTAACCCCTCCCGTTAATTGGTTTTGCATTCCTAGCAACATCCTCTCAATCTTATTTATTTTTTTAATATTGCTTGCCGTTTTTTCTTGAGTTACAATTATCCTATTTTGACCTTATCCTAACTCTTCTTGCTTCTTATCAACATTATCGAGACAAAGACATACCTTATCGAGTTCTTCTTGATCTTTTTTGAGTCATCATTATTATTCGCCATCTTAATTTTATTTTTTTCCTAGCGGAACAATTTTTTTAGGAAATTAAATATATATATTTTTATTATTAATTAAATTAATTAATTTATATAATTATAATTATAATTATAATATAATAATTAATTATATAAACTATATATTAATATAATGATATGACTAAGGGTCACGATGGTAAAAAAGCGTGGTTGAATGGGCACGACTTGAATGAAATGTGGTACAAAGGAATGTGATCGATTGACCAGGGAAGATGGCTGGCAGAATTGTCGGGAGGATGGATGAGCACGATTTGAATGAAACGTGGTACAAAGGAACGGACCGATTGACCAGGGAAGACGATGGGCATAATTGTTGGGAGGATGGACGAATCACAACGAAGATTGTAATAGAACTTGGACGGCAACGTTCGATCGGAAAAGTCATCGCAACGGGTAGTTTGGCTCAAGGCGTGGGAACAAGGGTTTTGACAAGGTGCCATAACACACAAATGACCGTCGTATACGGTGGTTGGAGAGAGATAGTGCTGTCGGCAAGGACATGGTGGACATGGAAGATAGGTTGCTGGGTTTGCGGGCAACAGAAAACGGCGGACAAGCGGAAGATGCAGGAGAATGCAACGTACAAAACGGTTGATAGTGGAATAGGAAAATGGACAGGATAAGACAACGGTAACGAAGAGTAACGGATGTGGGTTGTTGAATAGGCGGGAAGATTGCTAAGCTCTGATACCATTGTTAGGACAAAAACGCCAATAGCAATTGTAATTATGTGTAGACTCAGAGTATAAGTGTAATAAGTAGTTTGTATTTTTATTAAAGAACGAAAGGTGATTACAAACCTTCGCGGCAGTTTGCCTTAATAGGCATTGATTGGCCACAAAGGTGAATGGTCACGTTGTTTGACCTTTTGTCCCTTCATAATTAATGAAGACATTGATTAATTAATTAATTTAATTATTATCAATATTATAATATTAATATTATTTATTTTTTCATTCATAACAGAGCTCTTATATAAGCTGCAAGAGATGGCCAAAGACAAAAGTCTGGGCCCTGATGGCTGGCCAATTGAGCTGTATATATCTTTTTTCGACATCATGGGGATTGAATCGTTGCAACTGGTTGAAGAATCCTAGATTACTGGGCAGATCTCAGGCACTATCAATGCAACCTTCCTTGCTTTAATTCCCAAGAAATCTAAATCTATCTGCTTTTTTGACTTTAGGTCGATTTCTCTTTGTAACTCTGCTTATAACGTGATTTCTATAATTATAGCTAACAAAGTTTAAAAAATTCTATCTCCCTAGATATGCCTGGAACAATTTGGCTTTCTTCTTGATAGGAAAATACAGGATGCACTTGCCATTGCTCAAGAGTGTATCCATTCGATCAAATCGGGCAAACAAAATGCTTGTCTCATGAAAATCGATCTCCTGCGGGCATATGATCCAGTAGATCGGGATTTCCTCCACTTGATCCTTCACAAAATTGGCTTTTCACATCGCCATGTTAAATGGATAATGGCTTGTGTGACCTCAGTTTCAATGGCGGTCTTAATCAATGTGTTCCCAACAGATTTCTTTAAAATTTCCAGGGGCCTGAGACAAGGATGTGCTCTATCCCCACTCCTTTTTATTTTGGTTATGGATTCTCTTAGCAGAAGTGTCAGCACAACAAAAACAAATGGTGTTATCTCTGACTGCAGGGTCTCTCCTACATCCTCTATTACTCATCTTCTTTTTGTAGACGATGTCCTTGGTTTTGGAGCTGTCAGTTATTCTCAATGGGTCTATCAATTTCTATCTACATTTGGAAGAGCCACAGGCCTCATTCTTAATAAGGAAAAATCTGAACTTATAACTGATGAGAAGGACGTTGTGACCTGTCAGCAAATAGTCACCTTCTTTGGGATCAAATCTATCCCTTTATCTTTGGGATTTAAGTACTGGGGTTGTTTCCTGAAGCCATGCAACTATTGCATTCTGGATTGGGATTGGCTGATCCTTAAAATACAGAAAAATCTCTCTATGGGATCATAGATGGCTGTCCCTTGGTGGTAGGGTGATCATGATTAAATTTTTTCTTTAGGGAATATCAGTCTATTGAATGCACTTATTCCTTTTGCCTGTGACGATCATTCACAAAATCAATGCCATCATTGCAAAGTTCCTGTGGTCAGGAATACGGCAAGTGAAAAGATTCCACCTCATCAACCTTGACTCTTTTTCCTGCCCTCAAGACTCAGGAGGCTGGGGCCTTAGGGATACGAAGCGCTTTAATCTGGCCCTTCTTTCTCGCGATGTTTGGAGCACTTTTAATGTTCAGGGTTTATGGAGTGGAATTATCAAAGGCAAATATCTCCATCATCATAGCTTGGAGGACTGGGTTGTTGACGGAGCTCCCTCTAAGCGTGGGAAATCTGTCATAAGGCGTAGTTTGATGCATGCCAAATGCTGGCTTTGCGGCAATTTGAGATGGCAAGCAGGCAATGGTGACAAAATCCTAACTGGGTTGGACACTATCAAGGGCCTGATGGATGAGCACATCCTCTCTCAAATTATTTCTGCTCTGCACCTGTTGGGGATCTGCTGCTTAACAGACCTGAACAATGCACTTTCCCTGGAGTGTTTTTTTCCTTCTTGGCCTCATTCTTGGGATCTGGGACTTAATGCTGAGTTTGAATCTGAATGGGTGTCATATAGACTCAAACTCATTGAGGCCAAAATTGTTATTAAATGACAGGTCCGATTCTCTTGTATTGGGAGGCTGAGTTGCAGGTGGTAAGGTTGCAGTCAAAGAAATTTACTCTTACATATCAGGTTCTCCTCCTACATGTCCCTATGACAAATGGACTATGCCCATGTGGAACTGGGATGCTCCTTTGAAGATTAAGTGCTTTATCTGGCTGACCTTTTTCAACCGGATATTGACTTGGGAGAATCTGATGAAAAGGGGTATACAGGGTTCGGGTCGCTGCCATTTTTGCCATTCAGCCTTAGAAGATATTATTCATCTGTTCCTGGACTGCTCTTTCTCAAAGGCCATCTGGGATCATGTGGCGGATTTGATGAACCTCAGGATTGACAGGGGCTGGTCCTCCATCTTTGATTGCCTTATGTATTCGTCCTCAAGCCATAGATCCTATAGAGCACTCCCCCTATATGTTCTTTGGTGTATCTGGCATTCCATGAATGCCTCTATTTTTGAGAATTGGATTCCTGATTGCCATTCTGCTTGTGTCAAAATTGTGGGTTATTTCCTTGTGATTGTCCCCTGGACCCCTAGGTCTCCTCGACATTCTGTTCAATTTCAGGAGTTGCGGCCTCATTATCCTTTTGGCTTCTTTGGTGGGGCCTCTGCTGATGGTCATTGCGGCTGTGGGGCCCTCATCAAGCTCTGTCCTAGCAGGGAATTTCGCTTCTTTTGGAATGGTGGTGGCGGCACTAACTGTCAGGCAGAGGTTGTGGCATTGTGGGGTTTGCTTCAGGGTGCTGTCTAGCTGGCCATCGACTCCATAAGGATTGCTGGTTATTCAAAAATTGTCATTGATTGGTTGTTGGAGCGGAATTCTCTGGAGGTTCCACTGCTTCACCATTGGATGGCAAACATTGCTGTTCTTCACTCCTTTCAGTGACATTTTTTTCCTCCATGTATTCAAAGAGCAAAATGTGGAAGCGGATGCTTTGTCAAAGTGTGAGATTCTTCTTCTTCCTGGCAGAATGTTTTTTGAACTCTTGGTTGATGGGTCCATCCTCCATTCAGGCTCCTTTGAGCTCCGATTGGCTTTCTTCGGTTGGTTCGACTCATGGATCCTTTTTGTTCTCTGTTTGGGCTTGGCTAAGTTGTTGCATGCTGTTTCTCGGTGTAATTAAGGTTCTGCTTCTCTGCTCAGTATGTATATCACTGTCAAGTCCTGGCAGCCTCACTGTTCAACTGTACTTAAACTAACCAGTGCACAATTGTACCTCAAACCCAATCCTGCCTCTGCTCAATCACAAGCTAAATCTGACCACTCTGTAATCTATAACTGATCACTACTACAACTGAAGATCATCATCAAGGTCACTAGCTGCCAATTATCACTGCTTAATAACTGTCCACTCTCATATAGGTACCGTGCTGTATCAGTCAAGTACTCATCAGGAAATTGTCATGTACAAGGAACACTATTAATTACCAAAAGACAATGTCAAATACCAAGTGCACTCTCATGTAGATCACTGTCATGTATATCTAGGGCACACCGTCGTAATGGTTCTATCAACAAGGTTTCTTTTATTTTTTCAATAAGATTACTGCCAAAATCAGTTAAATTCATACTCCCTTAATGACATCAAAAGTATGTATCAAAATCACACTGCCATATATAATAAGTCAGTATCTCATCGACATGGATGTCCTCACTGTAGAAGCTGTCATGTCAAGTAGGTCACTGTAGTCACATATCACACTACAAGAGTAAAGTCACTGTCTCACTATCTAGCCATACATAGGTTACTATCTTCAAGTTACTGTTACTGTCAAGTGTCAACAAAGTATAACAATTATCATCAACCAAGTCCAGTTATCACATCATACATCACATCAAGGATCACTGCTCAATACTACTGTCATTATCAGTCTGGAAAACTCTGCTATCAAGGAGAGCACATTGTCATCATTCTTGTCTTCACACTAGTGTAGATGACTTTAGCATTGGCCTTAACCACTCAATATTCACTTATAACATCATTGGTTTGATTGCTACAATGTTTCACATATACAATCAAACAAGTCAACTGTCCATATGCCAATTTCTTTAACAATCCCCTGTCACAATTCTGCCAGGTTCACTATCACATCTCCAAGTTATTCACATATTACTGTATAAAAGTTATGTTGTCAAGGTAAGGTCACTGTCAGAAGATACCTTTGAGCCAAAACACAACAAAATCAATCATTGGCTTCGTGCATGTATCTATGATTGGCCTATGAGATGAAAGGAACAAGTTTGCCTTTGACTAATGTATTCAAATACCTATTGTTGAGGTAAATGCCACTTCTACTTCTGAGTATTTGAAGGTGTTGGGTAGCAGAGATAAGATTTTTCACATTAGGCCGCAAGAATTTCTGTGGCAAGGTCAGTGCCCTAAAGAGGGCCAAATAGGTGAGCCTTTTAAATGTAGAGGACCCGCAATATTCCTCAAACAAATGTATGGAATCTCAGATCTTCACAAAAACACAATATATAAAAAGGAGAATTATGAACTTGTTCACCGAATCAGAATTTTGTCAGTATGTCAATCTGATCTAGGTTTCCCTGAGCCAAAAACTTCAGATCAGGCTGCAGACATTTTGCTTCATATTTTATTCAAAATGTTATAGCAATAACCATAGAGGGGTTAGGTATAAGGCTGCAGGAGTGAATAAATTCTGAGACAAACTTTGTGCCTTAATGGAGGGCCGAGGCCTGTAAAGGAAACCTTAGAACTTGGATCTTCTTTGAAGCCACTTCAACTTCAGAAAATTGTATTAGATGTATTTGAAATAATGGCCTAAGAGGGCAGAGGATCTTGTTGCTGCAATAGCTTACCAAATGAATTCCTTATCCAAGATCAAAAAAATAGAATAACCAAACCCTTCTTTAGATTTCTGCCCTGTCCATAGGGCAAGGTATTTCAGAGATAGATAATCATTAAGTTTGTTACAATATTTGGAGAGAGATCCCAATCTTTTATAGCTTTTGAGAGGGCTTCTTTAGAGTAGTTGTTGGAGGGAAATCCTCTTTTTTTAAATTTAAATTTTATTTAAATTAAAACCAAGGATATGGTAGTTTTGGAGTTAAACTTTAGTGGCTTTAATGCCTGACTTAAACTAGGAAACCCTTGTATTGGAGTAAGGTTTTTTCTTTGAAAATAATGTCTTTGTTAATTTAGGCAACAATGGTATGTTCTATGCTTTAGAGCAATTTTATTTAAATTAAAACCAAGGATATGGTAGTTTTGGAGTTAAACTTTAGTGGCTTTAATGCCTGACTTAAACTAGGAAACCCTTGTATTGGAGTAAGGTTTTTTCTTTGAAAATAATGTCTTTGTTAATTTAGGCAACAATGGTATGTTCTATGCTTTAGAGCAATTTTACTTCAATTTCTTTATTAGTCCAATATCAAAATCCAGTTTAGCAATCACATCAGCATGATAGTAAAATGCAGATAGAACATAAACATAAACAATAGAAGACAAGTCAAGACAAGAGGACACAAGATGTGGCACCAGCTAGGGACAAACCCAATCTGGGGAAACCCTTGACCAATTCTTCTTATATTTTTCAATAGTTCAGCAGAGAGAGAGTACAAATTACAAATCTGATAATTGATGACAGCAGCAGAAAAGCCCTAACCAGAAAAGTCAACGCTGGTCAAACAGGGCAAATACTTCCTCTAAACAGCTCGGTCAAACCCAGTCAACTTCGGCTTCCAACAGGAAGCCCAATCAGCCCAAAACAGTCAGAAAAGGTCCAGTCAAAAGCTGGTCAACGAAAGTCAAACTGTGGCCTGCTGGTCAAATGAGAGGTCAGATCACCTCGATTTCAGAGCCCAGATCTGCGGTCTGCCAAGGAGAAGATACCTCACCCAATCCACAGTCAAAACAGGTCAACGCTAGAGGTCAACACAGTAAAAAATGAGTTCTGCAATTTGGTCAACGCTGGTCAACACAGTCAAACAGTCAAACAGATCCTCCTTCCTTCACACGTGTGAGAGACAGCTGCCCAGATTTGTGTACCCAAACAAGTGAGGAGAGAGAGATGAGTGAAGATGAGATGATGATAAAATGACTCGAGGTCTCCTCCTTTTATATGCAACGTTGAGGATGAGCTGGGGGTTTGAATGCCTGTTTTGCTTGCTGGGCGACCTTGACAATTTGTCCATAATATAAATAAATTCATATCTTCATTTTTACATGTCGGAATCGGATGATCTTTAAATCAATCCTACACCTCTCGGAAAGAGGAATCCAAGAAAAATATCAGTTATCATAAATAAGATGACCCATGTGGAGTTTGGCCCTAGTTGCCAATTTTAACACTCCCTCTCAACTAGGGAGGAACTCCATTTGCTAATCCATCTGCTATCGGTACTATCTCTGCTATCAATGCATTGCTCTTCTGAACTATGAAGAAGAAGAAGAGATTGAGAATGTATCATACCATTCTCCATTGACCCGAAGTCAGTCCCAGATAAAAGAGAGTGTCTCATACCACTCTTACTGACTCGAAGTCATTTCCAATCAAAAGAGAGTGTGTCATACCACTCTTGCTGACCCGAAGTCAGTTCCAATTGATCCCAGATCAATATCGGTCATCCTAGCATAGGGAGTACAGTAGTACACGATGCATCCATCGGTAGTACTATGGTACCTATCCTCATTTCCCTACTCATTGGCCAAATGAGAGGTACTTCCCATGAGTCTCAGATTGCATGGGTAGGACGTCTCAACAGGAGAAGGATGAATCACTGATCCTGCTTACATGTCGCCATGGGTATCACAGGGGAAGACTGATCCACTCATCTTGTACACAACAAGCCACTAGGGGAAGGTTGAACCACTCACCCTATGGTTGCTCATCTCTCCAAGGAGTACCCCAAGTCCCCCGGAGCTCCCAGAGTTCAATGTCCATATCATACAGGACCCTCAGAAGAGGGTCTCTCCACGACTCCAAGTCGTTCTCGGAAGGCTAAGAAGTTGACCTTCCCTAGGGGCTTTGTCAGAATATCGATGACCTGCTTATTAGTCCTAATGTCATGGAGCTTTATTGCTCCTCGTTGTACCATATCTCAGATAAAGTGGTACTTGATATCCATACGCTTGGAGAAATCATGAAATGCAGGATTCTCTGATAATCGGATGCCACTCTGGTTGTTATAGAGGATTACGGTGGTATCCAACACATGTCCAAACAGCTCACTGAAGAGCTTCCTCAACCAAACAACTTCACAGGAGGCCATACTAGAAGCTATGTATTCGGCCTCAGCGGAGCTCAAGGCAACCGACTTCTGCTTCCTGCTCATCCTGGATATCAAAGCAGAACCCAAAGAGAAACAACACCAAGAAGTTTGCGATCCACCACACTGCCGGCCCAATTAGCATCAGAATAACCATGCGGCCTCACATCTCTGACAGTATGTCTCAGTCCATGAGTGATTGTGCCCTGAAGATATCTCAGAAGATTCTTGGTACCAATCCAATGTATATGATGATGCTCAACCATATATTGGCTCAACGTTTTAACTGCAAAACATGTCCGGACGGGAGTTCACTAAGACATCAATGCTCCTATGAGTTGACGATACTC
Organism: Pinus taeda; assembly: GCA_000404065.3. Lineage (NCBI taxonomy): Eukaryota > Viridiplantae > Streptophyta > Pinopsida > Pinales > Pinaceae > Pinus > Pinus taeda. The sequence goes on from APFE030373557.1 coordinate 123,820, forward strand.
AAAAGCATTCCCAATTCAGGTCCAGGAGCACTACCACATAACTTATTGAAGTTAAGTTCAATCGGGGTAGTCACAGGCTTGCAGTCCACCATCCCAAATTTTTCCAATATCTTCACAACATATTTTCCTTGAGATATGAAAATTTCTCCTTGCTTTTGCCAGACCTCCAACCCTAGGAAGTAGTGCATTAGTCCTAGGTCTTTTATCTTAAATTCAAAAGCCAACTCCCTCTTACGTTTGTGAATGCAAGGGTTGTCCACGTAAAGTAAAGGTTTGGATCAACTTCACTTCTGGTGAATCTCAACTTCGTTAGATAGCTATCAATCCTCTCATACCAAGCCTAGGGTGCTTGCTTTAAGCCATAGAAAGCTTTGTTCAACCTGCATACATGAGATTCCCGGTCGTGAACCTCAAACCCCTCGAGTTGTTCCACATAAACTTCCTCTTTGATTGAACCATGCAAGAAACCGGTCTTGACATCCATCTGATGTAGCTTCCATCCTTGTGAGGCAGCAAGGGATATCATTGAGCGGATGGTGGTGTATTGGGCAACAGGTGCAATTATCTCATCGTAATCTACACCGTCTTTTTGAGAGAAGCCTCGAGCAACAAAGCAAGCCTTGAACTTTTCTGCACTTCCATCAGCTCCATGCTTGATTTTCTAGAGCCACTTAGAGATGACAACTGATTTGTCCTAGTGTCTAGGGACCACATCCTAGACATCATTCTTCATAATAGACTCGTATTCTTAATTCATATCATCCTTCCATACTTGTTGCTTCACGGCTTCTTCAAATGATGAAGGCTCATTTTGAATGATAGTGCTCATAACGGTCAAGTATCCTTGATACCTGTTTGGCTTCTTGCTCTCACGGAAAGTCCTACTTGGTGCAATATGTCTCTTGACATCTTCAAGAGTCCCCCTAAGCCATGAGGGTCTCCTCTTGGAGGAGGAGGGCTCTTGGGGAGAAGGATCAATAGGATCCATAGGTTCATCAACGTCAGGCATCGTTTCGTCCTCTTTTTCACCTTGTTTTCTGATGTCAACTTCTTTGTCCTTCCTTGGGATAGGAAGGTTGTTGATCTTACTGAGGGCCATATTTTCGTCAAAGGTGACATCATGACTTATCTCAACTTCCCTTTGACCAACCACATAAATTCTATAGCCCTTAGAATTTTCGCTATAGCCCACAAAGATTCTTTTCTTCCCTGATGCACCCAATTTGCTTCTCTTCTCTCTTGGCACATGAAAATATACGGGACTTCAAAAATTCTAAAATGAGAGACATCAGGTTTCTTACCAGTGAACATTTTTTCGGGAGTCTTGGAGTCCAATGCTTGATGAGGGCATCGATTTTGAACATACATGGCAGTATTTGCAGCTTCATCCCATAGAAACTTTGGAAGCCCTTGATTATGAAGTATGGCACAAACAACTTCTACAATAGTACGATTCTTCCTTTCAGCGACACCATTATGCTTCGGAGTGTATGGTGTTGTAGTCTCCCTCTTAATGCTAGCTTCTCCGCAATAATCATGGAATTCATTTGATTCGTACACAGTCCCATTATCAGTCCTTAATATCTTGATTTTCTTCTTAGATTGATTTTCGATCATGGCTTTGAAGTGACGGAACCAGGTGAACACTTCATCCTTCTTTTTCAAGAAGTAGATTGAGGGCCTGTGAGAATAATCATCGTAAAGGTGAGGTAATATAAGTATACTCCCAAAGAGTTTACGGGCATCATACTAGATATGTCAGAGTGGATCAACTACAATATATATGTGGTCTTGCTATTACTTGAGGGGAATGGTCCCCTGGTAAGTTTTCCTTTGACACATCCTGGACATACACCTTCGTGCTCTACTTTGAACTCGGGCATACCTGTCACCATCTGTCTCACATCGGGAAGAGCCTTATAATGAAGATGGGCAAACCTCCAGTGCCATAGTTCAAATTGCAAAGATGTGTCGCAAGACATGGCTCCCAATGGACTTCCTCCAATTTGATATAAAGTGTCAACCCTGAACCCAAGAGTAAAAGCATCTTTAAAATTCCTTTTCCAAACACGTACCTTTCCATCGATGAATGCCACCTTATATCCTTTGTCTTCGATTGCCGAGATGGACACTGGGTTCTTCTTAAGATTAGTTACATATAGGACTTCTTGTAAATGAATCGTGTTACCTTGATTCAATTGAAGGGTAACATTCCCTACTCCTTTCATGGGATAGGTGGCATCGTCTCCAAGGATAATCTCCAAATTTGTCTCCTTCTCTATTAGATTAGAAAGAGCTTCCTTGTATTCGATGAAGTGCCTTGAGGCACCACTATCAATTAGCCAATTCCCCAAAGTGTCTGGTGGAGAGGTAGTGGAGAGGGTCGATATAAGATAATATTCCTTTTGCTTATTATTAACAACATTTGATTCTTCGTACTTGGAGTTCCTTGCTTTTTTGGAGGGTTGACCATTTCCATGATGTCTTGCATTCCTTTTTCCTTTGCCATTGAATCTACCATTCCTTTGATTGTTGTTGTCTAAGTTACCCCTGTAATGATTGTGATCATCATCATGTGATGTGTCCCTTCTAGTTGGACACTCCCTTGCATAGTGGCCAAACTTATTGCAAACAAAACAATTGCCCTTCCTTCCACCCTTAGCCAGGCTTTCCATTGAAATGGCCTTTAGACCCTGCATGATTTCTCCTTTTGGCATGAGCAGAGAAAGCAGTGGGGTTGCTTCTATTAGAAGGCATTTCTTGCTCCACCATTCTTGTTTCTTCTTGAATGCATCTCGACATCAATTCCTCAAACCCTGGAATTCGATCATTATTGAGAATAATGGATCTAAATATATACCACTTGGGTGGGAGTCCCCCAAGGGTAGTGATAGTAAGTTTCCTGTTAGGAATGACCTCTCCAATCGAAAGTAGATCATTCTCGTTCTCAGTGGTCCTTAAGAAGTAGGATTGAATATCCTCGTCCTTGCCCTTCTTAATATCCTTCAACTTATTTTTGAGAAATAAAATTTGATTTGCATCACTAACCTTGAACATACTGACCAACTTGTCGTAGATCTCCTTGGAGATGTTCAAATCGGAGGTGTAGGCCTCCAGACGCTTGTCAATGGAATCTTTGATAATCTTCTTCGCTTTGACTTCAACCTTATTGTACTTGGTCTTTCGCTTTGACTTCAACCTTATTGTACTTGGTCTTCACAACAGCCGGTGCATTTGAAGGAGGCTCATGGATTCTACCCTTCACATAATCCAACACTTATTCTTCTTCCAAGGTCAAATCAAGGGACATCTTCCATCCATGATAGTCAGACTTTTCACGACGCTTGTCTTCAGTTGGGAAGTGGGATGAGGAACTCATTGAGCCTTTTGTCCTTGTCCATCTGTCTTTGGTGATTGCTCTTTCATTCTTGCTTGGGCTTTATCTTCACCTCAACTCTGATACCATGTTACTTTAGGAAACAATGGAATGTTCTATGCTTTAGAGCAATTTTACTTCAATTTCTTTATTAGCCTAATATCAATATCCAGTTTAGCAATCACATCAGCATGATAGTAAAATGCAGATTGAACATAAACATAAACAGTAGAAGACAAACCATGACAAGAGGACACAAGATGTGGCACTAGCCAGGGACAAACTCCAATGTGGGGAAACCCTTGATCAATGTGGCACTAGTCAGGAACAAACCCCAATATGGGGAAACCCTTGATCAATTCTTCTTATATTCTTCAATAGTTCAGCAGAGAGAGAGATAGTACAAATTACAAATCTGATAATTTATGACAGTAGCAAAAAAGCCCTAACCAGAAAAGTCAACACTAGTCAAACATGGCAGAATCCTTCCTCTAAGTAGCTCGGTCAAACCCAGTCAACTTCGGCCTTCAACAAGAAGCCCAATCAGCCCAAAACAGTCCGAAAAAGTCCAATCAAAAGCTAGTCAAAGAAAGTCAAACTGCGACCAAACTTAGGGCAGTGAATGTTGGTCAAATGAGAGGTCAGAGCTCCTCCATTTCAAAGCCCAGATCTGCGGCCTGCCAAGGAGAAGATACCTCACCCAATCTGCAGTCAAAATAGGTCAATGCTAGAGGTCAACACAACAGTTTTGCAATTCGGTCAACGCTGGTCAACGCAGTCAAACAAATCCTCCTTCCTTCGCATGTGTGAGAGACAACTGCCTAGATTTACGTACCCAATCAAGTGAGGAGAGGGAGATGAGTGAAGATGAGATGATGATAAAATGACTTGAGGTCTCCTCCTTTTATATGCAACATTGAGGATGAGTTGGGGGTTTGAATGCTTGTTTTGCTTGCTCGCTGACCTTGACAATTTGTCCATAATATAAATAAATTCATATCTTCATTTTTACATGTTGGAATCAGATGACCTTTAGATCAATCCTACACCTCTCGGAAAGAGGAATCCAAGAAAAATATCAGTTGTCATAAATAAGATGACCCATGTGGAGTTTGGCCCTAGTTGCCAATTTTAACAGTCTTTTATGCCTAAAGACCCCTAGTTTGTAATTTATAATTTTTAAAATATATTTATAGAATCCTCTGAGTAGATTCTTTGCCAACAATAAGATTACTTCAATCCTTTTGAGAGAAGCCTTGTTGCTTTGACTAAGGAGATGGGAATTTGAGGTCTGGATTGCGTCGAATGCCCCTTGTAATTTCATATAATGTTGAGGTGCTCTATAAGGTATAACCATGATCCTTCTTTCTTTCTTTCTTTGAATAATGGGCCAGCCAATGTAAAGGTGCCACATCACCATCCTTGTTGTAATTTCATATAATGTTGAGGTGCTCTATAAGGTATAACCATGATCCTTCTTTCTTTCTTTCTTTGAATAATGGGCCAGCCAATGTAAAGGTGCCACATCACCATCCTTGTGGGTTTGTGCCCAGATGCCAGGGGCATAAACTTCAAACACAAATATCTCTCAAACCAGGAGGCCTCTCGGGGCATGCCACATACCATTGGAATCGTATTGACAAGGAGAATCCAATGGCAAGGACCTCCAAGGCAAACTCAGTGATTTTCTTCTTCAAAAACCCTCAACAAGTGCGGGGTATGTCCATAGTCTAGGGAATCCAAACCTAGAAGTAGGATATCCAACCATCCTTCAATGGAGCTTCCAACTTGATGTAATTCAGACAACTATTAAATACGTTCATTAATAGTTTGACATCAATAACATGCGTTTATTCAAAGTCAAACTATAGGGTTGACATCAATGACAACACCATTCAACAATCTCCCCCTTTGTCATTGATGGCAACACACATACTCCTTCTGTGAGTACAAGTCCCCTTGACTTCAATCATCGATCTTCTTCTTTTGATTTCTCTCCCCCTTTGACATCAATGGAAAAGGGTGACTCCCCCTAACAATCTGCCTGCTTCTTGTGGACCTGTAACTTGCCTTTATTCCCTTTGATGAAATGACTTCCTCAATACTTGCTGTAATAAACAACATATCTCCCCTTGTCATGCTATGCTTCATACGGATTTCCACTGCAGATTCTACCTGTCAATATGGATCAACTTTGCCTGCCAAAACTGCTACACTGAAATTGCCTATAGTGCTACTTCATATCTACCAACTGTCAACTTGTCAATGATTGATCTTCAAACGTGCAACTACTGCTGCATATTCCTCCCATCTTAATGTTCACAAGACAGGGAGTCAACATGCTGAATCTTCAGGAATCAGAACAGTGTGTGAACCAACTCTTCGGCTGGATCATCTTGAACTTCAACATCTTGCATCGGAGATTCATTATGCCCCTTTGCCTGAACCAAACCTGAAAGCAATATTGCTAAGATTTTCTTATTTGCTTGGTCTTTTTGCATCTGTTTTCTTCTTCAAACCTTCTTGTACCTGATGTTAGGGTTGTCATTCATGGAAGGTTCCATCTTGTACTTGCAATCGTGAGCTATGTGTCCATAGTTATGGCATTTGTAGCATTTAACATTTGGACTGAATGATTGGCAAATGACATATACTTTCTGCTGTCAAAGTCATCGTGAATCCTATCGTGTGTTCCTGCAATCTTACTTCTAGGGTTTTGATAATGCCCTTGATAATTGTACTTGTCATAAGATTTGCAATCCCTAGCCATATGTCCAAAATTAATACATGAAAAACAATAACCATTAAACAAACTAGCGTACCTGGATGAGTTATCTTGTCTAGATGATCTTTTGTATTCATTCTTCTTCAGAGGCAGTGGTGCAGTCCTTTGTTGACCTTTGTCCTTGATTGTTTCAACATTATTCTTTGGAGCTGCAACATTCTTGATCCTCTTCAGTCTTTCATCTTGATTAGTCTTTCCATCAATCTGACCTTGCAAAGTATTGGAGCTTGTGCCTTCGTCAGATGGAGCTTTGCCTGCTTCTTTTGCATTCATCTTCAACTGAGCCAAATACTTGATCTTTCCTGTCAATAACCTGCAAGTGTTCCTTTTGCCATTCCTTGAACTTGTTGATTTTAGTAAGAGCTGCATCAAGTTCTTCTTGCTTTTGAGCAAGGACTTCTTGAAACCAGCTTTTCAAGATTTTATTTCTTCTTTCTGCTTCTTCTATTTGTAGCTTTAGAAGGGTGACCTTTCTGCTTCTTTGTTGAGAACGTGTATCTGTTCCTTCTGCCTTCCATTTCCCTTCCTGAGCCTGTCTATTTCTGCAATAGCTGTATCCAGTTCCTTTTCCTTTTGATCAACTTCAGATATGCACCTTTTACCATTTTCCTTTTGTTGGCTTATCAGGTCTTTCTCTTTCCTTTCTGCTTCCTGCACTTGTAGTTTCAATAGAGCAACTTCTTTTTTGAGTATGCGATTTTCCTTCTCTGTGTTCTTCCATTCTTTGTTACTTTCTTCAAGTTCTCTTCTAAGTGATTCTTCAATTTTTCTGCCTTCTTCCAGCTGCACTTTGAGGTTGATGATGATCTCTTTCACACTGACCATGATAACTGAGTTCCATGATAACTGAGTTGCTTGTTCAACTAAGATCCTTGAAATTAGGGGGAAAACAACTGTAGTATTTCTGCATGTCCATGGCCCCTCTTGAGGACCTTCCTGAGTCAATTTCTTAGGATAGTGTCAGGCAGGACATGCCTTACAAAATATGCCAGCAATGTTTACTCCTTGAAGGCATTACAAAGAGAAATAGAATCATTTCATGATATATCAACAAGAATTCTATTAGTATTAAAATTGGAGACTTTCTGGGGTGCTTTTGGAGGTACCGTTAGTGATTTTGTCAGAGCCTGTTGTGACATCTGGAATTACCAGTGTTTTCAGGCAATGGGTATGCCATCATCTGTTCCCTTCTGCCTTGTGACGAGAATTGCAGCCTGACAGGTCTAGCTAGACCAACAATGAATACAAAAAGACTGAACCGAAGACTAGGCAAGGACGAAAGGTTGCAATCCTTCAAATCATACTCAAAACCCTAGTAGAGCTTGCTAGGTCTTTGATGCTCTCTATGACAGAAATCTATATTTATTTATTCATGCTGCACACCTTGTTGCATACTCTTTGATTGTGTTATCCGTTTAGAATTTGGGATCCTATTGTCAGTGAAGATGAGAAACATCCCTCATTTTTCCACCCACATCTGAACCCACTACCCCTACCTGCGCCTACCCTTCCTCAAGGGAATGGATTTAGAATAGTAAAATTTACTAGTTTCCAAATGTATATGCTGAACATTTTGTGTAAAGAGGTATCGAATCTGAAATGGGCTGAAAAATAAGATAAAATGTCTTTTTCCCCAGTGAATTTCTATTTAACTCCTTGGTATTCTGGTCATGGATAAAAACATTAGAAGAGGTTCAAGATGAGATAATCAGAAGTCGGATCCACGGATTCAATTTCAGAGTGTTAAATCTCTTTAATTCAGATTTTATATTCATCACAGATAACCTGGAAATTCGTACTGCATGCCTTGTTGCATACTCTTTGATTGTGTTATCCATTAGAATTTGGGATCCTATTGTCAGTGAAGATGAGATCCGTTGTTTATCTTTCCACCCACATCTGAACCCACTATGCCTACCTGCACATCTGCTTCCTCAAGGGAATGGATTTAGAATTGGAAAATTACTAGCTTAAATGCATATGCTTCAACATTTTGTGTAAAGCATTTAATCTGAAGTGGACTGAAAAATATGATAAACTGTCCTTTTTCCCTAGTGAATTTGTGTTCAACTCTATGTTTTAAAACTAGGCCGGTTTGACTTGGAATTGGCCTGGTTGACCAAGCCATATCCCTGCTCAGACCAACTAGGTCAATTATCCGGTTCGGCAGCTGGTCCATTACTGAACCGACCGAATTGGTCTCCGATTCAGCCGGTTCAGTAACAGACTGGCCAGACTGACCAAGCCCGGCTTAAACCGGTTGGTTTCGGTGACGGGAAAAATGGCAGGTTGGGCAGACTTGAAATCAAATATTTTTCTGTTTAAACTATTTCCTAGCCCCACTACCCCTCTCCATGCCTATAAAGGTTATCCAACCCCCTCATATTTCTTCACAGCTATCTCATTGCATTTGTGAGGAGTTTGTGAGCATTTGGAGTTGGTCTTTGGAGCAGCATCGAGGAGGTTCTTGGGCAATCTTTGGAGCAGCATTGAGGAGCTTCTTTGGTGATTTTTGGAGCAGCATTTGTCATTGAGGAGTTGGATTTTGGAGCAGCATTTGTCATTGAGGAGTTGGATTTTGGAGCAGCATTGATTATGTGTTTTTGTTCTGATCTCTATATATTACATGTATTGGACAGTGCACTGTGTGCCATTTTGATATAATAGATATATTCATGAGCATACTTCAATCATATGTTGTTTTTTCTCTATTATTCTAATGCTTTGAGTTTGGAAGCATGAACGAAAATCTTTAAAATTTTGTTTTTTCATAAAAAAATATTTGTTGTATTTTTTACAAAGACAGAGTCATTGAAATCAACTAGGCCAAGCCGACACCGAGTTGGAGTCGACCCTCGGCTTGTTCCGAGTCCAAGTCCGAGTCTAAGTTTTAAAACTATGGAACTTCAACTCCTTGGTGTTCTGGTCATGGACAAAAACCTTAGAAGAGGTTCAAGATGAGAAAACCAGAAGTTGGATCCATGGATTCAATTTCAGAGTGTTAAATCTGTTTAGTTCAGATTTTATATTGATCACAGTTAACCTGGAAAATACTCTTTGATAAATGGATATTAAGGATGAGTGGACAACACTCTTATTTTATGATATTTCTCTCAAGCATTTAAGTGTTTAAAAGCCGATTTCAATGTATCACTTCTTCAACCTATTTTGTACATGTGTAGATATTCTGTGTACAAGTTGGATTTCCGAATGTATAATCTAGCTTTTGGTATGGCAGGCTGGTTATGGACTTGTTGGAGATGACGAAGCTAGTGGTTCTGGTGGTACTGTTTCTGTGCATATTGAATCGTCATACATTGTTAATGTGCACGATTTGGATATGAAACACGTGAAGGACTTCACATTTATTCATGGCAAGTATATTCAACTTATGATGGGAAAACAGTGATTTCACTGCTTATTGTTTTTAATGAAAAAATTCATGTCATTGGCCATATAAAGTCTCTGTTCCAACTGTAAAGGCAAGTACATACCATGAAATTATTAAGTCTTCTTGCAAATCAATAAAAAAGGATATGATGCAGTATGGGATTTACTTATCTTCAGTTTTGCATGCCTGATAACTGATATCATATTCACTGGCATAATTTATTCTGGTAATCTACCTATTCATCTTTTCATATTCACAGAGAAAATACAAACACACTATGTTAGGCTATCCAGAGGAGAGCCTGCTACCCGGTATATATATATATATATATATATCCTTCATTACCCAGTCTGTGAGCAGATTTTCTACTTCAACTAAGACTTTAAGATCTTGCATAAACTGAATTCTGAGTGCTTTAAACCTTAACACAAAGCAGGATTCGTGAGGGCCTGTTACCATGAATTCAGCATTTCAGCCCACATGGGCGTTTCTTCATATTTTTGTGACCAGTTCATATTATTATGATTAGAAAAGCCCTGACCATTTTCCTCTAAGATTCATTGAGTGCATCAAGGCTGCTGAGGATTTTCTAGCATAATGCAAATCTGGGGATGTTAAATGAGATACTGGTTCTCAGTGGATCAGAACAAATGGTGTAACTGTTCTAATCCTGAAAACAAATTATAGCATTTAATAAGGTACATGTTGACATATTATCTTACTAGAATATTGATGACACTCAGTGACACAACTTTAACGATTTTAGGCATGACATGAGCCCTAATTATGACATTGACATCAGGCATTGAGTGGATGGTGTGAACTTTTTTATGACACAGAGACTTCAATGTCAGTTAATTATTCTTTTGTCTTATCACTTACCAAATTCAATGTGAATTTCAATTGTCTTTTGTTTATTTCACAGTTCTCGTTTTAAGACAAATAGATTCAAAGTATTTAAGCTTCACTTGGTTTTCAACAAAGTGAACACAAAAACTTAACTAATAATTCCTGAATCACAGGTTTTTCAATGGAACACTTTACTATTTCATGCATAGCGTAGTTGATCATATGATATGATAGATGCAAGTTATACTAGTATTTAGAGTGGTCATAATTGTATTTGCTTAGTGTGTGATTTTTTATTGTTCTCTTTAGGTATGACACTGTATTAAATTTAGGTGTTAACAATCAGTTATAGCATATACTAATGCTGAACGATATTTGGTTTAATACTTCTACAGGATATATAGAACCTGTGATGGTCATACTTCATGAGAGGGAGCCTACATGGGCAGGGCGGCTAGCCTGGAAGCATCACACATGCACAATTTCAGCACTTAGCATCAGCATGACTTTAAAGCAGCATCCTCTTATTTGGTCTGCTCCTGTATGAATCAAACCTAATACCTTGCTTCTTATTTCCTGTTCACAATTTTTGATATTTTGAAATGCTTTCTACTGCATTGCTTGCCTTTTGTTGTGAATGATGGGAAATAAATTGCCTTTGTCATATTCCTTTTTACAGAATAGAAATGAAGTAGGGAATTATGTTGGCAGTGCTCCGTTGGTTGGCTATTCATGATTACCTTGATATACTTGTCTCATATCTTATGTCTTTGCCATAGTGTACAACGTATTGTACATTATTTTTGATTGTTCTAAATGTATTGGTAGCCGTCAATTAATTCTACCTCATCACTACAATTACGGGATTTTATAGAGTTAAAGTGACAAATCTTAAGTGAACACTTTGCCAGTAACATTAGTAAAGGTCACATGTTACCCTTGAATTCCCAAGTATAGCATTTCACTTGTAGCATAAGTAAGAGGCCACATAGGTGCAAGTATCAGACACTGCATATAGCATAAATAGGAGGCCACATGGCACTCTCAAGAGGATGTCATCTCTCTATTTTAAGGACCTTATCTTCTATGTGCATTCGTTTAAGATCAAGAATATTATATCTGGTATCCTCATGGATCAATAGGGGATTTCTGTTCCATTATTTTTATTTTTATCTTGCTCCGTATCTGATTTATTCTATTGGTGTAGGAGTCTATAAATTGGAAATTGGGCCTCCTTAAATTATTTTTGTTGCCCCAAGATTCTTAGCCCCAAGATTTAAGCAATTAAGGAGGTAATATAGGCTAAACTAGTGGAGGAATGTGCTAGGCAGGCCCAAGAATTAAACGTCAAGGTGAAGGTGGCTCCCTCTACATCTCTCGTCCTCAGATTTCATGGTGGTTGGGACCTTGTTTCTCAAGGATAATATGGACGTCTCTGACATTCCCTTGGATAGAGATTGGATTACACTTTCTTCCATATATTTAGTTCCATAGCTGATTGATTTCAAGCCTTTAGAACTAAGCATAAGCTATTCTCTCTTTCCCAATAAGATCTTTCTTGATGAAGATCTCACCAGATCATAGGTTGAGGAGGTCAAATGCTCTAGAGAGGTAGTTGCGGCAATACGCAAGGCAGAGAAGTGGGCAATCATCTAGAACCTTAGATCATTTATTTGGGACTCCTTTCTACTTGGGTGGGAATCTCGACCTAGGATTTCCAAATGACGGGCTTGATGCGAGAGGTGATAGAATGCATACATTTCCATTAGCTATTGGAATGACAATGAGGTTTTTTTGTTATCATCAGATCTCATGTATGATGCTTTGAGGTTGTTATACATCCTATTCATCATCGAGTCTCATGCAAGCCCTATTTGGTCTCTCCTAGACATCATAGGGTACCATCAATTCTCAGCATGTAGAAAGGAGATGTGGAGCTCTCGTGGTATTCAGGGCTCAGATGGAGTTGCTTGTTTCAATAGTGACTCCCTTTGGAGCAAGACACCTTTGGTGGTTGTAGATGAGTTTGATAGGCTTATGTGGGTTCAAGTTAGAGGTGTTTCTTTGCTCCCTAAGGGCATCTAAATTGTAGTTACTTCCCTCTTGCTTCTTCATTGTTTGTTGTTTTAGGGACCTGATGGCGATTCCTTTGTCGATTTGTATTTCAATATCACCTAGTATTCAATGGTTGGGGAAGTTATCCTCTTAGGTGATTTTAATGCTCGCACAAGATCCCTCCAAATTCCTCTTCATGACAAGTAGAAGGATGCATTATGCATCCAAGAGATAGATCTAGAATCTGTGGGGCTTTATTAGATGTCAGATGATGAGTTGGGGCCTTTCAAGGCTTATGGATGACACCTCATACAACTTGGAAAATCTCATGAGTTGTTGATTATAAATGGGCTCCACTGTTTTCTAGACTCTTGCATTTTCCAATGTTGCCCTCATGGCAGAGGGGTGAGCATTGTTGATTATGTACAAAACTTATTCCCCTTCATTCCCCATCCCCCTAACAGACCACACCCTTCCTTCTCTCGTCGGGCTAACACCGTCCCCTCTTTTGCCACCCCCCCACCCTGCGCCTAGGGCCCTTCGTGTACTATTTTCTATTTCGACTAGGGGGACCCAAGCACCTATACTTCCCACCTTCGCTAGATGCTCCTTCCTAAGACTCAATTCTCCTCACTAGACTTCGCTTCTACCAAGTACAACTGCCTCTCATGCATCATTTGGGACGCAACCCTCAAGTTCTACCCTCACTCCACCCTGCCCACTTCCACCTCCCCAAAAACTAATTCTTGTCATATGAACTATTGGTATGACAATGAATGCAATGCAATCCTCCACCAAGTTCTTAAACACTCACCCATGCCCACCTCTCTTATCCCAACATCAATGGATTCCTGTCATCGCCTTCTTTGCCACAAGGAAAGCTTCTTTGTTTCTATGAGGAGTTGGGTGGTCTTGTCTACCTCATTTATTCTCTCCTCCAAACATTTTGGTGCATTGTCTTCCCTCACCACTCCACCCTCCCACTTGACCTTAAACCTAGATGCACGTTCTCACACATCTCCAACCCCTATGATATTGCTAGGCAACCCCAGGTTCTAGTTACATCTTCGCCCTTTTCATGCTTCTTATTCTTAGACAAGGACATTAAAGAGGTCGTTTTGGTGATTAACAATAGCAAAGCAGTAGATGAGGATGGTTTCTAGGTAGAGTTCTTTAAATAGGGCCTTCTCCCTCTAGTTTCTTACTTGGGTGATATTTTTAATCATGTGGTTTGTGTTAAGTTTCTAATGCCAACCATATTTATTTTCTCACGACAATTTAATTCATCCCTAGTTTATTATTTATTTACCCAAATAATAATTGAATGACCGAAAAATAAAATCCCTGGTATCTTTAACTTCTAGAATTAAAAATATGTAGCAGAAATAAACCAGAAGAAAATTTGGGTTTTTCGACCCACAGATAGAAGGAGAAGTACAAAATCTAGAACCTGTAACTCAGCGCCCTCAGAATGATTTTGGCCCAGGTAAACAACCTTAAGAATATTTTCCTCCAGATGAAATCATTTTGAAGTAATCGACCTCCAACAATCGAATCTGCTCCCTCTAGCAACTCGATCTGCGTTCTACCACTAATGCGCAATGGAAAACCCCAACACCCTAACGAATAGGTCTCCTATAGACAAACTTGATCTCCTTCCAACATGACCCTCCTGGATTTGCTCAAACTCACTCGCACTTCTTCCTTCTCTGCGCACTGGTCACTGAGCCACTCACATTGCAGAGAAAAATTGCTGTCTCTTGTGATGACTTGCTCACACACTTGTGCTCTTTGTTGTGTCTTCACCTCCATCACTAGCCTCCATTTATAATCTTCATTGAGTCCAAATCCCAAACCCCAATCTCCTCTCTAGAAGCATCTTGAATTTTCCTTCTAGAAAACATCTTGAAGATCAAAGGTTGAGATTATTTCTAAGTCACTTAAATAATTAAATTATTTATCCTTAAGAAAATAACCCAATAGTCCTTAATAATTAATTGACATTCATTATTGTATCTTTCCTAAGTTAAACTTAGGAAAGAAGACATAAATCACTAGAAGAGGCAAAACATGTTTTCCACATGCTAAGACACCAAGCAATTGTAGAAGACCTTTCGATGCTACTCACATCAACACTCCCTCATAGCAAGGAGGTGATTCTCCACCACCCCCAGCTTATCATGATACTTCACAAACTTTCCCCTCACTAGAGGCTTTGTGAGAACATATGCCACCTGCTCCTCTGTAAAAATGTATTGCAATCTCACAACACCCCTCTGAGCCTTGTCTCTGATGAAGTGATATTTGATCTCGATATGCTTGGACTAGTCATGAAACATAGGATTCTCAGAGAGCTTAATGCAACTTTGATTATCACAGTGCATCATTGTTGTCCCCACCTGTAGATCAAATAATCCCACAAGCATCTTGCAAAGCCACACTGCCTCACAACTTATGTTGAACTTTGATGACAATTTTTTTTTCCAACACTCCCAACTCGATTTTAATTTCACCTTATCACTCCCATTCAATTAAATGCCCTTTCCCATAAACATACATTCAACATATAGAATTCTGGAAATGAAATTTTCAGATTAAAACACATGGGACTGTCAACACATACTGAAAATAAATATGGACATAACCATACTAGCAACACACATAAAAGTACACACAAATAAATTATGTATTGCAAAAATTAATTAACCCACAAACAATTTTTTGTCATTTCAAAATCTGGAACTTGTAACTTAGCTCCTTCAGAATGATTTTGGCCCAGGTAAATCAACCTCAAGAATATTTTCCTCCAGATGATGAATCACTTTGAAGTAATCGACCTCCAACAATCAAATCCGCTCCCTCTAACAACTCGATTTGCGCCCTACCACTAATGCGCAATGGAAAACCCCAACACCCCAACAAATAGGTCTCCTATAGACAAATTTGATCTCCTTCCAGCAACACGACCCTCCTGGATTTTCTCAAACTCACTCGCACTTCTTCCTTCTCTGCACATTGGTCACTGAGCTACTCACATTGCAGAGAAAAACTGCTGTCGCTTGTGATGACTTGCTCACACACTTGTGCTCTTTGTTGTGTCTTCACCTCCATCACTAGCCTCCATTTATAATCTTCATTGAGTCCAAATCCCAAATCCTAATCTCCTCTCTAGAAGCATCTTGAATTTTTCTTCTGGAAAACATCTTGAAGATCAAAGGTTGAGATTATTTCTAAGTCACATAAATAATTAAATTATTTATCCTTAAGAAAATAACCCAATAGTCCACAATAATTAATTAACATTCATTATTGTATTTTTCCTAATTTAAACTTAGGAAAGAAGACATAAATCACTAGAAGAGGCAAAACATGTTTTCCACATGCTAAGACACCAAGCAATTGTAGAAGACCTTTCGATGCTACTCACATCAACACTACCTCATAGCAAGGAGGTGATTCTCCACCACCCCTAGCTTATCATGATACTTCACAAACTTTCCCCTCACTAGAGGCTTTGTGAGAACATATGCCACCTGCTCCTCTGTAAAAATGTATTGCAATCTCACAACGCCCCTTTAAACCTTGTCTCTGATGAAGTGATATTTGATTTCGATATGCTTGGATTGATCATGAAACACAGGATTCTCAGAGAGCTTAATGCAACTTTGATTATCACAGCGTATCATTGTTGTCCCCACCTGTAGATCAAATAATCCCACAAGCATCCTGCAAAGCCACACCGCCTCACAACTTATGTTGAACTTTGATGACTATTTTTTTTTTCCAACAATCCCAACTCGGTTTTAATTTCACCTTATCACTTCCATTTAGTTAAATGCCCTTTCCCATAAGCATACATTCAACATATGAATTCTGGAAATGAAATTTTCAAATTAAAAAACATGGGACTGTCAACACATGCTGAAAATAAATATGGACATAACGAGACTAGCAACACACATAAAAGTACACCCAGGCAAAACCCCTTCAATCTTCTCCGAGGAAAACTTGTTAGAGAGCTCTTCAAATTTATTTATCTTTCGATTTCAGGAAAAATACATTTGCAGACAAAGCAAAACAACAAAATACAGCTTATCTCTTCAGCCCAAAACTCCTTGAAAACCGTGCCCACTTTGCCTCGATTTCTATGCTGTCTTGAAGATGAAAATATGTACTATACGGATATGACTGTATGAACTATATAGATTTCCGTACCGCTGTTTTTCAAAAACTTCTTTCGAATCGCGTGCAACTCACAATAATCAATGCTTTTCGTACTGTACCTTCTGCTGTCTTTTAAACTTTGATTTCCATGCCCAACTTTGCCCAGAAATCACTCCTTCAGCTTACTGCAACAAATTTCTCCTTCAGAACTTTTCTCCAGCTCTCAGCCTCCTTTCTCCAATATGCTCATGAAGAATGAATGCAGTCTCTCTTTTCTTTTCCCCTTTTTGTTTCCCTAAATGACTTTTGGGCAACCCTAAGATCTAATGGCTCGATTCATTTAGATCAAGGGATGAGAATAAATGTGCATTTAATTCTCACTTTCTATTTTTTAACTCACCCATTGAATAGAGTACCCACATTGTACTTTATGTCTAAATTCACTTTTCACTTTATAATTTAACATTGACTTTACCACTTATAAAGTCACTTTCACTTTATAAAGTCACACTTAGGAAAATAATTATTTTGGACACTTTTCCCTAGGTAGAGACTAACTCATGGGAAACGACTTGTCCAAGGTACATTAAAAATCAACACGTTCTCTTACCGAGGAAAGTGTTTCTCACCACACTACCCCCTTCTGAACATAGTCCCTGATGAAATGATATCTGATGTCAATGTGTTTTGACTTGCCATGAAACATTGGATTCTCTATGAGTTTAACACAACTTTGATTATCACAGTGAATAACCGTCGGTCTCAACTCCTGATCAAATAGGCCACACAACAACTTGCGAAGCCAAATGGCCTCACAACTAGCCTGACTAGCAGCCATATACTCAGCCTCATAAGAGCTCAAAGCAACTTAATTTTTATTTCGACTGAACCACGACACAATTGCCGAACACAATCCGAAGCAACACCTTGAAGTGTTTTCCTGTCAGAAGCATGTAGAAATTCTCACTGTAGATTAAATTGATTATGCAATTTACTAAAGCAAAATACTTAATCTACTTCTAAATCAAACTTGCGGAAGCTTAATTGATTTTGAGCAAGATAAAACATAACACGTATAATAGAGAAGAAGATTCAATCACACATGAAACACAGAAGAATACTTTGGGGAAAGGCTCAGCTAAAAACCCCGCTATCTGTATTATCATACAAGTGGAAATATCTCAGGATTACACAAAGCTTTAGCTCTCAAGCTATCCAGCTCTCAATACAATCCCTCACTTCTGCTGCTCATAGACAGAATAGACAACACATATGCCTTCCTTCAGTCCTCCAAGCCTCCTATTTCCTTGCGTAGTTTCTCTTGGGTCCTCCAGCTGCCACCTGTGTGATTCTCACCTCACACACTCCTCTGACCTCTGTAGTAACTGCACAATCCTCAAGGAATGAATTCCTTTTACATGCAAGAGATATTCACATGGCAATATTCTAGCAACTGATAGTACACTGTCCCTGCCTTTAAACTCAACTAGGTCTTTCTTTGAACTGACATGCATGAGTTATTTATGAAAGAATATTCAATTATCTGGAGAACACTAGTTGTATGCATGCATGCAATAATTGACTGAACTCACAATTAGTTCCACAAACTGTTTGGAACTAATTTAACTGGACTTAACTCAGTTAACTGAGCTAACTAATTACAACTCAAATACAACTCATTCTTATATCCTTAATTAAGGGATAACTTCCTCAATCAAAGGGATAACTGTCGCATGTCTTCACAAAGACTTCATGGTTGATTTTCACCAACTAACTAAATACAACTTAAATACAACTCATTCTTATCTCCTTAATTAAGGGATAACTTCCTCAATCAAAGGGATAACTGTTGCATGTCTTCACAAAGACTTCATGTTTGATTTTCACCAACTAATCAACTCAAGATGAATTAATTAATTATTTTTCAAATAGCTAGTGAGACTAAATTCGAATTTTAATTCTCAATTTTAATTCAAGGACAAATTAAAATTGGAATATATCTTGATATGCTATCTATAGCAATGTTATTTTTAATATTTCTTGTTGCTATTTTCAACACTCCCTCTCAACAAGAAAGGAATTCAACTCGATCCTGATCCTGTCTCTGTGGAACTCGAATTTACGCTTTGACAATGCCTTAGTCAAAATGTTAGCATCTTGCTCCTCGGTCGAAACATACTGCAACAACATGATCCTCCTTGCCACACAGTCTCTAAGATGATGATACCGAATGTCGATATGCTTGGACCTTTCATGAAATACTGGATTCTCAGAGAGTTTGATACAACTCTGATTATCACAATAGATCACAGTTGGATCCATCCTCTGATCAAACAAACCAACTAGAATTTGCTGCATCCAAATGGCCACATATGCTTCGTGACTTGCAGCCATGTATTAAGCCTCTGTTGAGCTAAGTGCAACTGACCTCTGTTTCCTGCTGTACCAAGAAACTGTTAGGATATTCCGACACATAGGAATAGTTAAGTTCAACTTGGTCTAGTATAGAGTTAGGTAAAATGTGTTTCTTTACCGTTGTACATTTTGTAACTTACAATCCGACGGTCACGATATGTAGTGATCCAACGGTTCATTCTCTCCTCGGTATTACGGACACTTGATCCATGGCTTGACACCCGATTGGTCCATGAATTCTATTTAAAGCGCATGGAGGGTCATTTGTAGGTTCACCGTGCATGAGAGAAGCTTATGTAAACTTTCATTCTTTTATTAATAAATTGCCTGTAGTAGCCACGTTGTCGCAGGCCGTGGACTGTTTCCCTCTCTGAGGGTTTTAACCACGTCAAAATACTGGTGTATTGATCTGTGATCTGTTTGTGAGCGGTGTCCTTTTGGTGTTCTGTCTGAGGAACTTACCCTGTAAATTCCTACAACAATCTCGTAGACTTCAGGGGAAACCTCCTGAGTATACACCAAGCCAGCTTGAAGGGCTACGAGCTCTTGTATCACCTAGTGACAGTAGAGTTGGATCACCAGAAGCCAAGGAGTCATCTTTAATTGTTCATCCTGATTATCAAATACAAACAATAGAGTATATTCAAGAGCCAATTTCATTTTCCAAAGTTACTGGTAGTATTTCTCCTTCCAATGAATTAGCTGAAGAACCTAAAATTTATGAGCCTGACACTGAACCTGCTGCTACTCCAACTTCTAGTGGTCCTGGTTCACCTAGGGTAGGAAATATCATTACTCAAAATCTTCCTTCTGGCCTCATTTCTATTGAAGAACTTGTCAGTCCAAACGAAGACGTAACTCTTCCCGAAAACCAACAAACTTTAAATCTTAGGGAGTGTGAATCAATATTCTATAGTCCTTTTAGGAGTGACACTTGGTATGTATCATTGAATTTTTTTTTAGAAAACCCGGGTCTTAGTTTTTCACCACCTCAAATTCCTTTTCATCCTACACCAAGAGGTTATTATCCTTCATCGATCATGTCAAGATAATCATCTATGTTTTCTCAATCACTGGAAACATTTTTATATGGTGGTCCTTCTGTTCCTTCGGGGTACCAGTCACTCACTGGTACTTTTTTCAGGAGCATCTCCTTGATTGAGTGAACATGAGTTATCAACTAGTAGTAATGGAACTCAAGCGTTGAACGCAGAACAATCCTTATGATGTCTGGTAGTATTCTAAATCCTCAACCTCAAGGTAGTTAGTTACCGCCTTTGGGGCAACCCCAGGGTAGTCAGTTACCACCGGGGGGGCCAACCTCAAGGTAGTCAGTTACTACCTGGGGGGCAACCTCAAGGACAATACGTACCTTCAGGATAGTACATACCCCAAGGTCAACCCCAAACTCAGTACATACCTCAAGGTCAACCCCAGTTTCAGTACATACCTAAAGGTCAACCCTAGTTTCAATACGTGCCTCAGGGTTATCAACCTCAAGGTTAGTACCCAACTCAAGGTTTCCAACTGCGTTCTGGTCAATCATTTTTACAAGGAGCTGGAAATATACCACTTAATTATCAGCCCTACTTTCAACTAGGTTATGGTCCTCCATATGCACAACCTTTTATGGGTCCATACTCTGGAATGAATATGGTGTGGGATCCATCTCAAACTCAATAGAATATGGAACCTAATGTGTAGTTATCTAGTCAACCTAGACAACCTTTGGTTTTTGGTCCAACCCAGCAACCTGTCCAACCTACTGTTCAAACCCCTGCACCTAGTTTAGTTCAGCAGCTTGGGCCTAGCTCACCTTAGGCTCTACCTCAAACTGCTGCAACTACTACAACTTTTGTTCAACCTACCACACCTGTTTCTGGAGTATCTGGAGCTCCGGTTTCTACTATCCTTGCATAAGTGCAAACTCCTCAAGTCTCTGTGCCACAGTTAGGACCTACAGTTCAGACTTTAGTCCAGATGCCTGTAGGACAAGATGGTCCAAGTATGATTGTCACAAGTCAACTGAAATTCACTTATCAACTGTACCAGGGATAGTATCAATTTAGTCCTACTGTAAAAAACCTAGTTTATTAGTATCAACCGTATCCTGGCTATACTTATCAATAGCTTCAACAACCCTAGTTTGGTCCTGTTAATCCTGGTTTCCCGGGAGGTTATAACATTCCTAATGCAAATCCAATTCCAGGTTATCCCGGATATCCTCCTCCTGGATTTGGTCTCGTTACTCAAGGTTTTCGCGACCCTAACCATCAGTTACCATTTATTGCAACTTTGGATTTCCCTGATTTTTCGCACCTTACGAATGATCCAATCTACTATCTTCCATATTGGCCGCCAATGCCTAGTAAGTTGCTTAGTGATATCCCAAAATTCGAGGGTAAGTCAGGATAGGATCCGTCAAATCATGTTCTGACTTAACACCTATGGTGTGCATCTAATTCAATCATTGATGATTCAATTCGATTGTGTCTTTTTCAATGAACTCTTATTGGTCTTTCCGCCAAATGGTACATTGAGTTACCACGAGCCTATTTTTATAATTTCAATTAATTAGCCACTTCTTTCTTAACTTATTTTCAGTTGCCTAGATACGACAATGGCACGAAACTGTTAACTTCACTGAAACAATTCACGTCCACATATATTTTTGATCATATTCATGAATGGCGATGTAGAAGGTGTTTAGTGAAATTTTTTATTCTGGATCAAATTTTAGTAGAATGGTTCATTAAATCATTTTTACCCAAAATCACTGAAGATGTAGCTAAGGGAGGAGTTGTCACTAAAGAGAAAGTCATTTTTCAGGCTCAGTACCTTGACCTCGTCTATATGCAGTCAGGTACTTTACATGAAAAAATCCCTGATATTCCAAAACATGGTCAAATAACTGCAGCTCCTTCGGGGTATCATGTCGCTGATGGTATGATTGGTTTAGTTAGTACTAAAAGTAAGAATAAATCTTCAAAGAATTTTCTCCTATAATAACTTTACCTGATTCCCTGACAGGAGATTCTTTTGCTGAAATTTCTACCGACATTCATGTCGTAGAATCATCTACGACCAAATCAGAATCTGGTAGTAAAAAGAAGGGCACGAAGAAAAACCAACAAAATTCAAAAGATAAAATAGATAAAAATGAATCTACTGACGAAAATCGTAAACCTCGCTATCCTTGTTTCATTGGCGACGAGGATCATTTTACTAAAGAATGCCTACATCGAGCAGAGGCTTTGAAATTCGTTAAAGGTTCTCAAACTCCTGCTGTCTTGAAGGATCCTTTTCCTACTCAATATAGTAATATGGTTGCTTCTTCCTCAAATGCCTCAGAAGAACCCATTATGATGATGTCTCGTGTCAGGATTGCGACGCGATCGCAAGATTATGGTAGTAGAAATCCTTTTGATGCTAAAGAAGCAGAATCTTCTAATTCAAACACATCAACTACAACTCCCCCTGGTTTTGATCTGCTACAGATCAAGAAACCCAACCCTGAATTAGTAATCAAACCGCCTACTAAAGGTATACTTTGTAAATCAGCTTTCAATCCACATGCGAGAGTTGCTAAGAAATATAACATTGTTGAAGACTTAACTATTTCCCCTTCAGCAATGTCGACTTTGGAAGTACTACAATCGTGCCCATCACAGCGTAAATTACTATAGTATGCTATAGGAGTTGTTGATATTCAAGATTCAAACCCAATAATCTTTGGTTTATAGAATATTACACCATGCCTACCTCATCAAATGGCTTTCCAGATTCCAGTGTTAGTCAAAAATAGGCCTTGCTTTCAGATTATGATTGATGAAGGGGCTTCTATGTATATTATGTTGATCCAGTGTTGGAGATCACTTGGTTCTCCCACACTCAATCAGTGTCTGACAATTCTAAAGGCTTTTGATGGCCAAGGGTTCCATCCTTTTGGTATTTTTCAAGATTTACCTATAAGGGTCGAAGGCAAAACTGTAAATCTAGATGTGGAAGTGGTTGATGCCCCTCTAGATTACAACCTTCTCCTGGTCATAGTTGGTCTTATGCTATGACTGTTATTGTCTCATCGGTCTTTTGGCTTATCAAGTTTCCTCATAATGGAAAGATCATTACAGTAGACCAGCTGACATATTTCTCATCTGACCCAGCCTGTACAAATAGTATTCAGCACGTCGGTAAAACAACTATCCCTTACAAGGATGTTGGAGTAGGTTTGATTAAATTTTCTGGTTTACTAGGAACTTTTTCCTTCCCTCCTCCTAACGTATCACCTTCTATTGTAACTATTCATATGATTTCATCGAACACTATTGCTTTTTATGATCCTTGGATCATACCTTCCGATTGTGAGGTGGAATCATTTGACGACGTGATGCCTTTGAGTCCCTTTAAAATTGCATATCAGGCGGTACAGTCGTTTTTTGATTCTTGTTCAACCGAAAATGCTCCAATGAATCTTCACCCTATAATTGCTATCGGTCCTTTCGCAAAGTGGGGTATTGACTTTATTACATGTAACCCTCACTCGGTCGGGGGACATGTGTATATTATCCTAGCGGTAGATTATTTTACTAAGTGGGCCAAGGCGATGCCTACATTTTTGGTAGACGGAAAGAATGCTGCAACTTTCATATTCAATCATATAATTGCTAGATTCGACGTTCCTCAAGATATTATTACTGATCATGGAAGTCACTTTCAAAATATCATGATGACTGAACAGACAGATCAACTTCGCCTGCGCCACGATAGTTCTACTCTATATTACCCGCAGGCTAATGGTCTGGTTGAAGCTATCAATAAAGTTTTAGTCACTATGATCCAACGAATCATCGATATTCATAAGCCGAATTGGCATACCATGCTATTTTCAACACTTTGAGCATATCGAACCTTAATAAAAACATCAATTGGTTTCACTCCTTTTCAACTGGTCTATGGTTTGGAAGTAGTGCTACCTATTGAATGCAAAATTCTGTCATTACAATTATCCATAGAATTACTCCCAGCTAATTTTTGAAGAGGAGAAACGTTTTTTGTACTTAGCTTAGCTAGATGAGAATCGATGCATCGCTGCAATAGCAAACGAGACTCATGCGAAATGAGTGAAAGCTCAGTACGATAGAAATGTTACACCTCATATTTTTTCAGAAGGAGACCTAGTTTTATTATATGATCAAGCAAACGATAAGCTAGGGGCTAGAAAATTTGTACCTATGTGGCATGGTCCTTACATTGTTAAGCGAAAGCTGACAAAAGGGGCTTATGAATTGATAGATTTTGACGGTGCCTCTTTGGGTAAAACCAGAAATGGACTTTATTTGAAGAGATATTATGCTTAAATTCTATGTGGATATTTTTTGTTAGATTAGTTTCTTTACAACTGGTGTGTTTTAGATTAGAAAAGTGTGCCTAGTTTAGAAAGTTCTCTTATCACTATTCTTGCTTATCTTGATTTTACTCTTGATATGGTAGATGTCGACGTCTCTTCAAACATACATTGGTTTTGCTAATGGTGCTTGTCATAGTACACATAACATTTCTTCCGCAACTTGGGTTATCTATTCACCCTCTGATGAGTTAGTGTCTATGCATGGGGTAAGCTTCGGTCGAACAACGAATAACATTGCAGAGTATAGTGCAGTGATTGAGTTATTATCTGAATCCATTTCATTAGGGATTTAGAGTTTGATTGTTAGGTTGGATTCTGAACTCGTTTGTATTACAACTTAACAGGGTTTATGCCATTAGAAATCCAGTGTTATTAAGGTTATTTTTGAGAGTTCGTCTCTTGGAACATGAATTTGATTACATTGAATATCAACATATTCCAAGACATTTAAATACATTAGTAGATGCAGTTGCTTCTCGTTTGATAAATAGACATTTGCAATAATCAAAACAGTAAATTTAATAACATTCAATAACATGTTACATAAGATATCCAATATAATGATATATTATAACATAAAAGTGTGTTTCAAAATATACATCATCTTTAATCATAGGTTGAAAAACACCTTATGATTGGCAAAAATGATAATACAAAAAGACAAAAATGTCGTGTGAGTCTACAAAATTGATCATCCTATCCATGGTGATGATCACGATAAGAAACTAGTGCTCGGGCCACCCTACATAGGAACCTCCTAAAAGGTCCTGGGACCCCAATCACATATCTCTGTAACCTAAGTGGAATATAATCTATGCCAGTCTCTGGAATATCTACTGTCAAGCGCTCTAGATGATGCTCCAAATCGGTCAGGATCTCCGCTGATTGGTACTGTGGGGTTGGTACTACTGCAGCTGGATGTCTCCTCTCGTAAGGCTGGAGAGTGGCTGGTCGTCGTGGACCCACATCTGTATTTAAAACTTTTGATTGTCAGTTTTGGACGATTAAAAAAAATTTTAATTAAAACTTAGAAAGTGTTGAAAATGGTTTTTATCTGAATCATCCCATTGCTCTCCTGGTGGAAGAGTCATGTCTGGGTCATCGTGTTAATCCATCCTAGCATATGGAAAATCCTGAATCACAAAAATTTGGTTGTTCAACCAACGAAAATACTCAGGCGGAAATCGAACAACCTTTGTGCCCTCCTCAGGGTGATGGGCCATAAAAGCAACCCAACGAATTATCCTAGGCTCTTGAGGAAGACTAGCATCAACAGGAATATGTTGTGGGGCTAACATGGGGATCCTCTCTAGAGAAAAGCTGACTACGATAAATCCATATCCAAAATTTTCCAACTGTCCATTATTTGCTCTGGTTAGTTGGCCTTTCACATTTGCCAACACAGCCTTGCACCAGTTGAATATGGTGCCTCGAAAACAGTCTACAGCCATTTGCATCTGGGATCCAGTAGCCACATGCAATGCTACACTCCTGCATAGCTTGGTAATAGTGAATGAAATAACCTTAAGCTCAGGATGGTTGATAGTTTTAATATCAATCCGTTTGTCCTTTGTTTGATCATCGCAAAAATCCAATCGGAGACTAGCGACAGACTGGCCACCTAGCCTAGTCTCGAAAAGAGATAATTGTTTGCCCCTCTTGGACAAACCAATCAAAAAGTATATATCCTCCAGCTCGATTTCAAGCTGGTGGCCACCAATCACGAAGCACTGGTCCTGCATGTTCCATCTGTCTACCAGCCATTGCAAGAGGTCTACTTGGGCCCTCATGCCCGATATAGCCCAGAACTTAAACAGTCTGCATGCTCTCAATGCTTGCAATGTAGGCATATGATTTATAATGGCAAGATCTACATCCTCATGCTCACGTTCTCGCCAAATAAGCATTTTGAGTGTCCTACAATGCATAAAAAGACATATTAGAACCAACTAGTTTGAAAAATTTTGGGTGAAAATGGAGAAATTTGAATTTTTAAAATTCGTTGCGTGGCGTCCGCACTCGTTGCTTACACACATTACGTAGGTCCATACGGTTGTGAGCAATAGGTGCGGATCCATGACTTTTTTCTTTATAGAAAAAAGTCGGGGTCCGCAGGGGCCGCATGTTGCACCTGCGAACCCTCGCGAGCGACTTTCTAAACCTTTTTTTCCTTCAAAAATCAAATTTAAAGCCTAAAAACGAAATGTAAATGGATGAAATGCAAGATAAGGAGGATGTGGATTACCTAGAGTTGACGATTTTTGATTTCGACAGATGGATTTTCCAGAATCTTCATAGGAACTTTCTTACCCAAAAGATCTCACTTTTCACTCTGAACTCAAATGGTAAAAATGAAGATAGAAAAGCCCTTTTTATAAGTTTTTTTGAATAAATGAATTTTTAATTAATTTATTTTTCACTTTAAAAAGGTAAATTTTTAAATACATTTTTATTTATCTTAAATAGGTATGGGTAATGTTTTGATTTTATGTGCAGAATATTGGATTTTTCGGGAAAATTGATCATTTTTCAACAAAGATCATACTTTTATCAATTTTTCGGACTCTTTAGGAAAACTTACGAAAAAGCGAAACATTGGAGTCCTCTTTAAGCTCTTTTCTGACTTGTAAAATATGAAAAGATTACCGAGTTTTTCCTTTTTAACTCATTAAACGGAATTAAAAGGGTGGTCCACTTACAGCTCTTTTCTGACCGTATAAACATGAAAAGATTGCCGGACTTTTGTCGTTTCAAGTTTGATACTGGTGATGAAATGACGTGTCTTCAATCACTTTTTTACTTTTTCAGATCAGAGCCACTAATTATGAAAAGTACCCCTTGATCGTAATGGTCAAGCGGTTCTCTCGAGTATTATTTTATACTTTTTCGGGCTCGAGGGACACAAATTTGTGAAAAAGGACCCCCATGAAGTTTTATTAAGTTTTTCTTCTGACTCCCTAAAATTGAAAAACACTGAGTTTTTCCTATACTGGACTCGTTAAAAATTAACAGTAAAGGACCTGTTCAATTTTAAACAGGAACGAACCACTCCTTCTTAGGGTTTGAATTTTAAACTAAGTTTGACTCATCCGAAGGATGAGCATATAAACAAGAAAATGTTATCTTCCTCAAGCTTGTCAAAAATAAAGAGGTACTTGCTAGAAATGGTAGGGGAAAAGAGAGAAAAATGAACATGTTTGTTACACTTTGTTTTTTAGAAAAGCCATTAACCACTCTTGAACACGACACTTTTTGTTCACCTGGGTTGGGAAATCCTTTGCCTAACAGTTAATCAAACCAAATTGAAAGTCTTTAGCCAGTTTCTAGGTATTAGGTTTGGGTCAATTGTCACCAAACCATTTGCAGTGTCATTATGTGTCCAAGAGAACAATTTAAACAAACCATTCACCTGCAAGATATTTGTCATCCATTTTGACCATCCCTGAGTCAGTCCTTTCCCAATATATTTCTTCAAAACTTGTTCTATGATTTGTGTTGTGGGCTTTTCTACGACGGATCTCTTTCTATGAACTTCAGCTCATTATCTAGGAATTTGATCTAGAAATCGTCAGTACCTTGAAATCTGCATGCCCTAATGGCAGGTTTCTTGCCTTCGACGATAGGTTGCATCATTGACCTTCTATCAAAGGATTCTACGACATGTTCGACTTCGGCTCATTTATTCACATTTCATGGATTATACTAAGTACTTTGAGAGCCATTGACATTACTGGTGGTTTCTCTCACACTTATTAACAGTTCACACCATTGACTGGTAATCAAGTGGTTTCTACCATGTTCGACTTCGACACATTCATTCACATGGATAGAATCGTACTAGTTCAGGAAGAAGAAATCAAGACCCTGGATCTAGTTTCTCCCATCCAGGTTGCGAGGAATTTTGTTATTCATTATACAGTGGACTATTCATAAACAGATGGCTGCGTTCATATTGTATCTACATATGTCTATACTCTTGATGTATTACAAATTCATTCCTGTATCAGAACAGTTTAGTCATTTTTCTAGTCAGTTTTGATCTGAGTATGGCCTCAACGATGATATTTTTCATATATATATTTTGCATTGAATGTTTTTACAGGTTTCGACTTGGGTGTCCATAGGATGATCCTTGCAATGATAAAGTACTTCACTCTTCATAAATGGCAGACTCTATCTTCATCTATTACAAACTTCGCACTTTAGGGGGAAATCTATTACACAAAAAATTGTCACCTTGACATTCTACTATCTGTGTGAGCTCATTATCACTCATACTTCCCCCCTCTGCAAGTCTGAAGCATCAGTTCCTCATATCAAGCCTTGAAAGTAAGAGAAAAGCCCTCAAAGTCTTTAAAACTCTGGTTCCGCACTTTCTCTTAGTAACCTATGGTCCCGCACCTAATGGTGAAGTCTCCTGTGCACCTGACCGCTCTGTCTCTGTGTTAAAGGTGCGAACCCTTGTAAAAGTTAAAAGGCACGAGTATATTCTAAAAAATTCACTTTCAGTCATTTATAGAAGCTTTTGGAAGGAACCTTGAGGTGGCAAGTTCACCCTCTTAAGGTTCATGCATCCCATACCTTAAGGAGCTAACCCCTTGATGTGAGGAGCTTATCCCTTTGAAGGAGGATTCTATCCATTCATAGGTGGACCTGTAACCTCCTCCCCTGCACTATAAAAATAAGCATTGGGCTGGTTACTTAGGAGGTTAGAAGCTGAATATTTTTGAGGTTAGTCTTCTTAGTTGAGTTTTTATGAGGAGAGATTACATACCTATATGATCTCATTTGGAAGAGTGCAAAGCTTGTCAAAGTAAAGGAAATTCCTGTTTCGAACCCCAGGAAGAGTTTGTTCAACATCAAGGTTGAAAAGGTTGTAAGGTTCTTCTAGTTCAAAGTTAATACAAATAAGTTTGTTTTTCTCAATAAGTTGTTGATTCATGGTTTATTTTATGGATTCCCTGATCACCATAATAGACATGATTTATGATATTTCCTATGTAGGTTCTATTTAATGTTTGATTGTTTGTGATTGCAGGTTCTCAAAGGTAACTCTTTCGAACGATTGAAGGATGACTTCTACAAACAAGCATTGGATCTAAGGTAGGGTCTTAACACCTTTATAGTATTTATTTATAAATCGCATATGTCTAGAGAAAGATAGATTTGTTTGTTTGTTTTTTGCTAGAATACCTTTTGATACTAGGGAGATTGGTCTTGTCCACAAGATTGATTTATCCAACCAACATGCCCAAAAAGATGCAAAGCTTTGTTAGAGTGGTTGGGGTTGGCCAATCCTGAATGACTTGGATCTTAGCATAATCCACATGCAGACCTTTCTCATCAATGATGCAACCCAGATATTGGACCTGACCCATGAAAAATGTGCATTTATCCAAGTTTTCACACAGTTTGTGTTGCCATGGGATTTCAAGGACCTATCGAATATGTTGCAAGTTGTCTTCCTAACTCTTGTTGAAGATGAGGATGTCATCCAAATAAAAAACCATGAACGAGTTGGTGAAGGGCTGCAAGATGTCATCCATCAGCCTCGTAAAAGTAGAAGGGGCATTTGTCAACCAGAAAGGCATGAACAACCATTCAAAATGGCCTTCCTTTGATTTGAGGTGGTCTTCCATACATCCTTGGGTTATATTGGAACCTGGTGATAGCTAGACTTAAGAACGATCTTGCTAAAATACTTGGGCCCCTTGATCTAGTCTAGAAGGTCATGAATCTATGGGATTGGATACTTGTTCTTGAGAGTGATTTTGTTCAGTGCCTGATAATCAATGCAGAGCCTCTAGGTCCCATCCTTCTTCTGTACAAGTACAATTGGGCTTTCACAGGGTGATGAACTTGGTTGGATGTTCCCTTTTTACAACAAATCCTGGATATGTTGCTTGATCTCTTCATTTTCTAGAATGGAGTGGCAGTATATCAACCCATTGGGTAGAGGTGCTCCAGGAGTTCGATTGATCAAATGCTTGTTATGACAATGCAATAGTACCCCTGTAGGTGAGGAGAAGATGTCCATGTATTATTCCATGATCTTATCCACATTATTCTACTACATGGAGGAACCCTTCCCGGGGGCCATGGATGTGGCCATGATCTCCCCCTTACTCTGAGAGTGAATAAAAAAGAAAACAAAATTCCTAGTTACCTCCAGTATTCTATATAACTTATTGCCAAAAGAAATAATAATAGTGTGAGGCTTCGACTCATACAGAACATGACGCTTCCACAAGTATGATTGGAATAATAATACATTGCTAACTTCAAGAGGAGAAATGTCACATAGTACCTCATCCGTGAAGGTTTTGATGTTGTAGGGAAGACAACATTGTTTGCTGACGTGAAGATCTCATCCTTGGTGGAGCCTCCCAATGGTGTATGGCTACGGGTGTGGTGTGGTCAATATGCCCAGTCACTTAACGAACACTATTGAGATGAGGTTCTTTTGCCTCCCTCTATTGACAATGAACTGTAATGGGGACCCCTTCACCACATTTATGAGTGGAAGAGATGCTCCCCTTCTTTTAGATCTCCGAGCTCAATCTTTTGGATCTTGGTGGAGGTAACAATGGCAATGGGCTCCACATCAATAATATGCTTCCCTTTGTGTTATGTGGACAAGTCCATCTTGCGGACAAGAGTGATATCCCTAGACTTCAAAAAACCCTAATAACAAACAGAGGAATTTCTACCTTTCCCTAGACTCTTATTGATTGAAAGCAAATAGAATGATAGAGGCCTCTTACCGATTTGACGAAATGATTGATGAAGTCCCTCAAAACTTTCAACCATTCTCTCCTCGATGCTCTAGATGTCCTCTCATGACTCTTGACATCTTCTCCATACCATCTTGAAAGAAATATGCAAATATAGAGAAAAACAAGAGATAAAAGCATACAACATATAATTAAACAGATAAATGGACTGATTAACCAATTATATACAATAAACTAATCAATATGCAACCAAAATCCATGTAGGTGATCAAGGAATCCTACAAATTAAATCAATGAAGATGTAGCTAAGTAAGAACAATTTCTTTTATATTCTTAAAACTGGAGAAAAGCCTTACAACCATATAGCCTTGATGTTGCAAGTACCTTCTACAATATCCAACCCTCTCCCTTGTAAGAAAAAACTTCCAACCTAATATCAACAACATAAACCTACTCCCAACAAGCCTCTCCCAATCCTCATACCTATAGTGGCTTTATAGGCCAAGAATGGGAAGTTATGAATCCATTCTCGAAGGGATGAAATCCACTATTAGTGGGATAGAGGTTCCACAAATGAAGGGAAGTTACTTCATGATGGGAGGGATCAATATTGAATATGTACTTATTCAAAGCTTGTTGGTTGGGATAGATGCTACAAATAATGCTTCTAGACTTTACTTTTCTTTTTTAGGTACTTCAAGTCATGTTGACAGGTCATAGTGGAAGACATTGTGTAGTTATGTACAAACATTAATGGTCTTCTCTGCGTACGTGTAGAAATTAGTTGGGAAACAATGAATATAGCCAAAATCAAGGTTTTGTACCATAGGATTAATAAATTCCACTTTCTTTGGTATAATTTAGTTTCAAACTCTGTAGGGGGATGCATCGATGGCAAGTCTATGGTCTCTGACTATGAAACATTTTTCCTGAACATTCCACTTGCCTACCATCCATTCTAGCAAGTCCAATTGGGCCTTCATGCCTGAAATGGTAAAAATGTGTACAAACCACAATTTGTCAAGACCTGTATGGTTTTTGGATCATTTAGAGCAACTATATCTTTTTCTTCATGCTCACTTTCTCTCCATTCCATGTTTGCAATTCAAAAGCCTGCAATTAAACATATAAAATCATTAGAATGAATTATGGAGAGATTTAGCAAAAACTTTGGGCATTTTCTCTATTAATTTTCTTTCCCTTAGTTCTATGCACAACTAAATTCAACAAACAGTGCACATGTGCGCGAATTCTTTCCCTGAAACTACACACATAACATTAAAATATAAGTCGATGTGCCCAGGCCTGATAAGGGTGACCTATGGACATAGTGGGAAAAATAAATTTGAAAACCCTTCTCTAAAAAACTTAAATCCATGGTGAAAAGCTAAATAAATGGCATGAAAATGAAGAGCTCGGATAGACCATTTACTTGGAGGAGATGACTCGCTATTTTGTCCATTGGTTTTACCTGAATCAACTTCAGAGGTTTCTGGTAAAAATTGACTTCTATCACTCTCAAAAGGAAGCTTGTTGGTTGGGATAGATGCTACCAACAATGCTTCTAGAATTTACTTTTACTTTTTATGTACTTCAATTCATATCCACAGGTCATAGTGGAAGACAATGTGTACTTATGTGAAAACATTAATGATCTTCTCTGCGTATGCACAAAAATTAGCTGGGAAACTGCGAGTATAGCCAAAATCAAGGTTTGTACCATAGGATTTAGAAATTCCAATTTATTTGGTATAATTAAGTTTCAAACTTTGTAGGGGAATGCTCCAGGACATATTTGTGGATAGCAAGAGATCCAAACCGATGGTCATTTTCCTAGTGCGACAAAATGACATGTAACACTTTATCATTCCCCTTTTTAGGTTTTGACTCAGAGTTGGAACATGAATATGATTCTGAATCCTGCAACTCAACCACCGATGACGAAGTTGGCTCGATACTCATGTTGTGAGTGGGACTCTTATGGAACTCACACCACTTTCCCGTGTCCTTCTTTGTCTCTGTGGTGTTGTTCTTTGCTTGCAACTTAAGCGGGTTGTTCTAGGTCACCCTGCCTTCAATTTTTCCTTTGTTTTGTGATCTGGGGGCACCTTTCCCTTGCTACAGATTCATAGATCCAAATTCTCTCTTCCTCTGTTTAAACTGATGCTTAATCTTGACAACGCATCAATAGGTGGCGCTAAATGAACATATGTCCAAAATCCATGTCGTCCTTGATGTATTTGTGTAGATAGAAGTGATACTTGAGTGCTAGATGTTACTCAGAATTCTTGATACCCAACTTCATGTGAAGGGTATGAAAAATATTTGTGAACTCTGACACATCTTGGTCATTTACCTGCCTTAATGTGGTCCACTGTATGTACTTATTTTCATAGCTCCAGATAGGGTGATATTGTTCCTTGATGGTGTCTCAAAAAGAATTGCAAGTGGGTGCAACTAAAAATAGTGAGGGTTCACTCTCATCCCTCTATTCACAGTAGGTCACTAACCAGTCCTTGACATGGGGGGTGAATTTGAGGAGTGAAAAAGTAATCTTCTTCCTATGGGAAAATTCACGAGTTGAAAAATATCCTTCCAACATATTTAAGAATTTATATATGACATATGCATCTATATGGCCTTCAAATATGGGAATGTTAAAGTTTACTTGTACCTTAAAGGGCATGGTGCCTCTAGGGTGCCTACTGGATGAAGATGCATCACTTGTGGGTATCCACCGAAGGATTTGGGCAATGTTGTCCATCATCGCATTCCTTTGTCACTTGAGGGCTTCTTCAAGAAATATCTTGAAAGGAGCTCATACTCCCTCATATCATTTCTTCTACCACGGGAGATCATCGGGGTCTCCGAGGTCGGTCTTCTAAAAAATCAGCCAGTTCAAGCCTTAACTCCTTATACACTGACCTCGTTGAGGACATGCACCAAAAAAATAGAGAAAGAGAAGACCGCTTTGATACCAATAATCCAGATTTATGAAGGAACATAATTAAATATAGATATAAACAAAAATACAAAGATACAATAAAAACATAACTTCAATTCATTAATGACAAGTACTGGGAAATGCTTACAAGCAGAATGGAAATAAACTAGCTTAGGCAATGGTAACTGATCTCAGAGAATAGATGTGGAAGATACATGCCTTATGAACTATGTTACAATGAGGATCAAAGGCCTATTTATTATTGAGAAACAATGGAAAACCATAAACATCCAAAAACCTAACCCTAGGAGATGAAGTGCTAAACGTCTGTGGGCCCCGTTGGAGTAAATTGGTGCATCAACTTCCCGGGGTCATAACTTTGGCATAAAATTTCCATGTGATGCATACGATACCTTGTTCAAAACATCTATCTGAGGAATAAAAATTTCGACTAAAAAGCCCTAACACACGCTATATTTTCCCATTTTCCAAAAAAACATTGTTTAGGGCCTCGAAATGGCTTTGAAAGTTCAAGGCTTGAAAAATTGCCAAAAATAGTAAATTGTGCTATAATGGAAACTAAAAGAAAAAATGGTGGGGGTCCAAGTGGAATAGACGTGCCACCAATATCCACTAGGATCATCCCGCCCCCGCCCCCCCCCCCCCCTTAGGAAGCAATGGTGCCCAATGTGTTGAGTGCCTTCATGAGATGGGGAAACTTCTGTTGAAATTGGTCCCTAGTGAGCCACTTTCCCTGGTGCAAGAGTTAGTCAGCTTTGAGAACTTGATATAGTTGGATCCATTATTTGTGAGTGATATCGATCTATTTGTCCATGATCAAATTAGTTGTGGCATGTTCAATGCAGTCCAAGTTGAGATCTATTGATGTCATCTGCTCAACAATGTTTGATGTGTCCAACAATGGTGGAAAGTATGGTCAAAGGCAATCCACATTGAATATGGAGTGCAAGCCAAGGAATGGGGGGATACTGAGCTTGAAATTGTTGTCTCTTGTAGCCTTGGTGATGGTCTAAGGCCCGTATCAGAGTGGTCAAAGTTTACAATAGGTCCCAACAAGGCGCTCTTTCTACAGATGTAACGAAACTTTGTCGCCCACCTGAACCCAATGTTGATCATGCCATTGTTTGTATTTGGAATTAGATTTATCCAAGATGTCATGAACCTGTTGGATATTGTGTTGAATGCACTAAATAAACCTAGTGGCTTTATCAACTTCAAACTAAACATGGGCATATTCTTCCTTTGTAGTTATAAAAGGCAGTGCAACATAAAGGGAACATACTAGCTGAAATACTAGGCCCACTTCAAAGGGGTTGTGGCGAGTCGAGCTATGGAGAGCTCCGTTGTACTTGTGTTGTACATAGGGAAGATTCTCATCCCATGTATATGGATTCTTTGAGTTGTACATGCATAGATAATCATTCTATTGATGACCTTTGTTTGACCCTCAATTTGGGGGTAGAATGCAATCGACTTGGTGAGCTTGGTCTCCAACAATGACCAAAGGATTGACTCAAACACACTTAGGAATCTACCACCTTGATATGATCTAATGGTATGCGGGATTCCATAATTTACCCACACTTGTTCAAAGAAGATTCTAGTAGTAGCCTTTGTTGTGATACCCTTCTTGCAGGCAACCAATATGGCCATATTGGAATATATGTCGATTATAGTGCGCCTCCAAAATTAGCATAATAATGCATCCTAGAGGTGGAATTATTGAACTTGCTTTACATCCACTAGCATCTAGTATGTGGTGGTGAAATATGGATGTTTTTATATAGTTGCATGCATCCAGAGGTCTCGGGGCCACAAGGGTTGAGAACAGTGTTCGGTGCTGTAAAAGGTGGCTGATTGAGGAAAACTTCAACATGATTCATGATGCCCTTCTTGTATTTGATATTCAAATGGAACTGTTGTAAATATGTGGACCACTTCTGATGGCGATCATTTTGTAACTTCCCTTGGGTCAGTATAAACTACGGGGTCAGTGATCCATGTGGATGACTGTCTCCTTCCCTAGAATGTAATTTTTCCATTGTCGGCAAGCCAATACAATCGAGTACATCTCCTTATCACAGGTGGGGTATTTTTGAATGGTGTCAGAAAGTGTATCACTGTTATAGGCTAGCGGATGCCCTTGTTGGGTGAGAACTACACTAATAGCATAGCCAGAGGCATCTATCTTGATTTCAAATGGTTATTGCAAGTATGGTAATGTGAATACTGGTGCAGAGAAGACGCAATACTTAAGCTCTAAAATGCTTTCTATTGGGACTCAAAATAGAAAAACTTTAATTTTGCTCCACCATTCGTAACTTGACTCAAAGGCCAATGATATGAGAGAATCACAACACGAACCTATGATAAAAATTGGCGAGGCCCAAAAAGCTATGAAGCTCTTTTAGAGTGGTCGGGGTTGGCCAATCCTGAATGACTTGGATCTTAGCGATACACATGCATGCCTTGATCATCAATGATGTAGCCTAGATATTGGACCTATCTTGCTGAAATACTCGGCCCCCTTGAGCTGGTCCAAAAGGTCATCAATCCGTGGGATTGGATACCTATTCCTAATAGTGATTTTTTTAGTGCTTGATAATCAATGTAGAGCCTCTAGGTCCTATCCTTCTTTTGTACGAGCAATTGGGCTCCCGAAAGGTGAGGAACTTGGTCAGATGTGCCATTTTTTGTAGTAACTCTCAGATCTACCACTTGATCTCTTCATTTTCTAGAATGGAGCGATGGTATATTAGCTCATTGGGTAGAGGTTCTTTGGGAGTCATATCGATCGAATGATTGACCTAACAGTGCAAGGGTACCCCTGTGGGTGAGGAGAAGATGTCCTTGTATTCTTCCATGACCTTATCCACCTAATTATGTTGCATGGAGGAACCCTTCCCGGGGGCCATGGATGTGGCCACAACCTTCCCCTTACTTTGAGAGTGAATAAAAAAGAAAACAAATTTACTAGTCTAGGAGATGATCTTACTGCATTGGTTAGTATAGATCAAAGAGATGGTGGTAGGTGGGGCTACCTATTGTATTTTATACAACATTTTTCCTAAAGAAATATTAACAGTGCGAGGTCTCGACTCATACACAATGTGATGCTTCCACAAGTATGGTTGGCCTAATAATACATCAGAAACTTCAAGAGGAGAAATTTTGCATAGTACATCATCCTTGAAGGGTTTGATGTTGTAGGGAAGACGTCACTACTGGTTGACACAAAGATATTTTCCTTGGTGGAGCCACTCAATGGTGTATGGTTGTGGGTGTGGTGTGGTTGATAGGCCCAAATTTTTAATGATCTCTATTGAGATGAGGTCCTTTCCACTGCAAAAACTGAACTGTAGTGGGGGACCCTTCACCCACATTTACGAGTAGAAGATACACTCCCCTTCTTTTGGATCTTTGGGCACAATATTTTGGATCTTGGTGGTAGAAACAACTAGATTGGGATCTGCATCAATAATATACTTCCTTTTTTCATTCCCCTTGTCAAGTTCCGACTCATAGACAGACCATGTATCTGACTTTGAAGCTTTCAACTTGGACACCAGTAGCTGCTTGGCTTGACACTTGTGTTGTGAGTGGGGCTCTTAGGGAACTCATACCACTTTCCTATGTCCTTATTTGTCTTTATGGTGTTTTTCTTTGCTTGCGGGTTCAACGGGTTGCCTTGGGTCACCCTACCTTGGATTTTTCCTTTGTTTCGTGATATGGGGGCACCTTTCTCTTGGTTCGAATTCGTAGATGTAAAGGCTCGCTTATTTTGTTTAAAATTTTTCTCGATATTGAAAATGTATCTATAGGTGGCGCCAAGTGAGGAGATGTCCAAGAAATCCATGTCATCCTAGTTTTATTTGTGTAGACAACCACGGTACTTAAGTACTAGATGCCGCTCAAAATAATTGATAACCAACTTTAGGTGAAGGGTATGAAAAATATTTGTGTACTCTAGCACGTCTTGGCCCCTTCCCTACCACATTGTGGTCCACTTTATGTACTTGTCTTCATATCTCACTATTGTGAAGGAAAATCCCCTCTGCAGATAGAGGAGATCTCTCTAGCCTAATGAGTGGGTCTAGCAACAAACTAAACAAACTAACATAAAATTTCCTATATTATGTCTAACAAATGTAGAGAAAGAGTGACCTACCTTGCTCTGATGCTAATCTCTCAATCCTTTGAAGATGACTTTATTTCCTTCACTTATAGGCTCGCTCCTTACTTGTTCTTCATGTCTGAGTACCTGCAAGAAAGATGAAAGAGAAATACAAGGTACAGGAGCATATATGGCATACATCAAAGATAAACTACTTAATAGATCAAGGAGTATTAAGCTAAAAGCATAAACATTCACACAATTATGGAAAGTGAACATTAGATGTATATATTAATAAGCTAAAAAGGGAAACGTAAAACCTATGGCTTGATGTTGGAGACCTCCTTTTGGTGGATTTCCAAGTCCAATAAAAGACTCTTTAAGAAATCCTTCTCCAAGTTATAATGGGCATCATTTGGGCACAATTTCAATATAGGAATGCAGACAATCAATGACCAACCATTTGGGGATGGAAGGGAGTTGATTTATAGGAAGGGAGAGGGATTTAGGGACCCACAAAAGAGGGAGGAAGGTCCAAATCTTAGGGGGAAGGCCCATAATTATAAGATCAAGAACTCCAAATGGGAGAGGTCAACCATATCTACAACAACTAATACCCAACTCATTGTTCTTGAAATTTCTAGCATATGAAGCTTCTCCCCCATTTTGGGAAAACCTGCCAGAAGAGGTTCAATGCGGGTTTTCATATCAAAACCCATGCTGGAAGCACTAGGTTAAAGTAGTGAAACTTTCCATCAACACAGGTAGACAATGGACCGTGCTTGCCCTAAAAATTAGGGTTTTAGCTAACCTTCTTCAGAATTGACTCAGGGCAGTTTTCCTTTGGTTTTTCACGGATGTTTTTATCTGTATATCATGATGGATATACTTCAAAGTTGTCAACATTTTTTCCCTTCAGGATATGAAATAGGAAGTGAAAAGGAGGTGTGATAAAATACTATGTAACATATGCCCCCTAAAGCATGAAGGCAGTACAAGGAGGGATGGATGGGATGCTTTACAAGCCAAGGCACAGAGTAGAAAAACACCATCAGGAGACCTGAAAATCAAGCATATACATATACATATACATATCTAACATCTCTGATAAACATGCCTAGTGATACAACAATATGCATCTAATGATACATGGAACCACTATATGGATGCAACCATCTGAATAGAAGGGATCATGTGTATGGATCCACGATACAGTCATAACCATCCGAATAAAGAGGATCATATATATGGACCCACAATATGATTTCAACCATCAGTGTAGAGGAAAACATGTGTACAATCATGAATAACTCATAACTCCATGCAACCTAGATTTTATCAGACAAAATCTAGTGTCTTGCGCTCCGTCTCGACTCGATCAATGTATGAATTATAACATGTGAATAGATGTGTTGAAGATGAACATGATAGAAAACCACCTGATTACCATTCAATGATGTAAAAAGTTAACAGGCATGAGAGAAACCACCAGTAATTACAACGACTCTCAAGGTACAATCAACACAAGCCACGAATGTGAATAATGAAGTGGAATTCGAACACCCGTAGAATCATATGATCGAAGGTCAAAGATGTAAACCTATTGTTGAATGCGAAGAACTTTCCATTGAGTCATGAAAGCTCTAAGGTACTAGAAGGGAGTTTCTAGATCATCTTCTTGGACAATCAGTCGAAGTCGAAAGGAAGTGATTCATCGAAGGAGGGCCATAATGAATCCCACATCATTGACATGAAACAAAAGGATGTAGTGGAGTAGATAAGTGTGAACCAGGAATGTGGTAGAAATTTACACAATATATAAGCAGTAAAGAAATGTAGATAGGAATTCTCTTGAACATATCGGTGACACAAATTTGGAGTTTGGTAGTAATTGACTCGACATAGGGTCAGAGGCCATGATGACGAAGTGGTATAATCAGATGAGAGGCGAAATGGATTTCCCAAACCCATGAAGGCAAATGACTAAGTGAGGATGTTCCGAACCTGACACGAGCAACATATGAGTGTCATGTTCAAGAGCGACATGATGCCTTTACAAAATACATTAGATGATTGCTTTAACTTTTCCCCCACCATTTCTAGTGAGTACCCCATTATTTGTTATCACAAGCTTGAAGGGGATAGCATATTCTTTCCATATAAGTTCATCCTTCAGATGAATCCATCCTAGTAAGTTTAACGAGTCCTAGGAAGGATAAACTTGGTATCGCCATGATGAAAAGTCCTGCATCATTTATGTTTTACGAGTTTGATAGAGGGGAAACTCGACATCTTTCTCATGTTTAGAGAGTTTGAAAAAAAAGAGGAAAAGAAAACTCCAAAGGTCCCTTTTCGTAAATCGTCTCTTGAACTTAAAAATATAGAAAAAAATATCCAAGATAACTTCTTAGTCATGGTTGAACAAGGTATTCCTTTTTCGTACAATAGTCTATCTCAATCTGAAAAGGGGTTAAACTTATACTGAGTAGA
This sequence comes from Pinus taeda, assembly GCA_000404065.3. Classification (NCBI taxonomy): domain Eukaryota; kingdom Viridiplantae; phylum Streptophyta; class Pinopsida; order Pinales; family Pinaceae; genus Pinus; species Pinus taeda. The sequence continues at coordinate 164,565 of APFE030373557.1, forward strand.
CATCTTTTTCATTTACTTTTACGAGTTCGAAAAAACAAGTGCTCGACAATATTTTCATATTTTTGTAGTCTGAAAAGAGTTGAAAGAGGACTCCATTTGGAGGAACGAGTGGTATAAAAGGATAGCAACTGGTTCTGGTTATGATGGAACTTCTCAAAACATGTAAATATCAAGAGGTTGGCTAATAATACCAATCATCGCAGATGTTCCTCATGCAAGGGTAAAACAACCAAGTGAAAGCGTATGATCAACAAAAGAGATGGTGATGATGGAAATGAAAAAAACCAAGGTTCATCTAGAAAAAATAAGCTGATAAAACGACAATCATGAGAGGTAAAAAGGGAAATGGTTTCATTTTTACACAAGATTGAAACACAGGAAACTCCACTTGAAATTGGTTTCATTTTTTCACAATCTTGAAACATGTAGAAACTATGCTTGAGATTTATTTGCATGCCCCCAACATAATGATTTAATACGAGGTAAATTCCCCCCATGCTTCATGTCATTCACTTAAGTAGACTACTGATTACTAACAAGTGGATGGAATGAGGCTTCACTTATGAGATCAAGTGAAAGACTCGACTGGGATTTTATGAGATCTAATCAAAGACTCGAATTGGAAGGGATTTGTTTCATTTTTTAACGAGCTTGACATAGGAAAAGAACCATGCTCATGACACCTTGTTTCATTTTTTACCGAGCTTGACACAAGTAAAGGAACCATTCTCATGGCCCTCGTTTCATTTTACGAGAAAAGGAACTGTGCTCCGACACCTATTTCATTTTTTAACAAGGTTGACGTAGTAAAAAAACTATCCTCATGACACCTATTTCATTTTTTAACGAGGTTGAGATAGTAAAAGAACTACCCTCATGACACCTATTTCATTTTTTAACAAGATTGACATAGTAAAAGAACTACCCTCATGACACCTATTTCATTTTTTAACAAGATTGACATAGTAAAAGAACTATCCTCATGACATCTATTGAAGATTTTGGGTTCGATCCCCAGTGGAGTCACCATTTTGTTGTGAAGGAAAATCCCCTTTGTGGATAGAGGTGATCTCTCTAGCCTAATGAGTGGATCTAGCAACAAACTAAAAAAATAACATAGACTTTCCTAGATTATGTCTAATAAATGCAAAGAGAGAGTGACCTACCTCACTTTGATGTTAATTTCTTAATCCTTTGGAGATGAATTTGATTCCTTTGCTTCTAGGCTCACTCCTTACTTGTTCTTCACATCCGAGTACCTGCAAGAAAGATTAAAGAGAAATACAAGGTAAAAGAGCATATATGACATACATCAAACATAAGCTACTTAATAAATCAAGGAGTATTAAGCTAAAATCATAAACATTTACACAATTATGGAAAGTGATAATCAAATGTATATATTAATAAGATAAAAAGAGAAGCATACAACCTATGCTTTTATGTTGGAGACCTCCTTTTGGTGGATGTCCAATTCCAATCAAATCTCTTCAAGCACTCCTTCTCTAAGCTAGAATGGGCAACATTTTGGCACAATTTTAGTATAGGAATGCAAAAAATCAATGACCAAGCATTTGGGGATGAAAGGGAGTTTATTTGTAGGAAGGGAGAGGGAGTTAGGGATCCACAAAGGAGGGAGGAAGGTCCACATCTCAAGGGGAAGGCCCATAATCATAATATCAAGACCTCCAAATGGGAGAGGTCGACCATATCTACAACAACCAATACCCAGCTCGATGCTTTCAAATTTTCTAGCATACGAGGCTTCTCCCCCATTTTGGGAAAACCCACTAGAAGAGGTTCCATGTTGGTTTTCATATAAAAAAATGTGCTAGTAGTGATAGGGAAAAGCATTGCAACTTTCCATCAACATGGGCAGGTAGTGGAGCAAAGCGCGTTGGCCCTAAAAATTAAGGTTTTAGCTAACCTTCTTCAGAATTAACTCAGGGCAGTTTTCCTTTGGTTTTTCAAGGAAGTTTTTGTCTGTGTATCATGATGGATATACTTCACAGTTGTCAACATTTTGGCACTTCGGGATATGAAACTGGAAGTGAACAGGAGGTGTGAAAAAATATTATGTAACACTCCTGATAGGGTAATATTGTTCCTTGATGGAATCTCGAAAATAATTTCAAGTGGGGGTGGCTGAAAATAGTGAGGGTTCCCTTTCATCCCTATAATCATAGTAGGTTTCCCACAAGTCCTTAATGTGGGGGGTGGCTTTGAGGAGTGCAAAAGTAATCTTCTCCCTATTGGAAAAATCATGAACCGAAAAATATCCTTCCAATAGATTTAACCATTTATCTACGACATCTGCATCTATCTAGCCTTAAAATATGGGAATGTCAAAGTTGACTTGTACCTTAAAGGGCATGGAATCTTTAGGGTAACTGCTGGATGAAGATGCATTGCATGTGGGTATCCATCGAAGGATTTGGGTAAAGTTTTCCATCATCATGTTCCTTTGTTGCTCGAGGGATTCTTCGAGCAATATTTTAAAAGGATCTCTTGCTCCCTCATCTTTATTTTCTTTCGCCATGGGAGGCCATTAGGTTCGGCCAAGATGGTATTGCAAAGGTTCAACTAGTTCAAGCCCTAATTCTTTATACCCCAACCTCGTTGGGGACATGCACAAAAAAAACTAAGAAAGAGAAGAGCGCTCTAATACCACTAACCTAGATTTATCAAGGAACGAAATGAAATAGAGATATAAATAGAAACACATAGATACAATGAAAATATAACTTCAATTCATTAATATCAAAGTATTGGAAACTTCTTACATGCATAATGGAAATAAACTAGCTCAGGTGATGGTAGCTTATCTGTGAGAAGAGATGTGGCAACTACATGGCTTTTGAACTATGTTACAATGAGGCTTGAATACCTATTTATTTTTGAGAAACAAAGGAAAACCCTAAAAATCCAAAAACCTAACTCTAGGAGGTGAAGCACCAAAAGTCTGTGGGTCCCGTTGGGGTAAATTGGTACATAAAATTACTGGGGTTGAAACTTTGACATAAAATATTTGTTTGATGTGTACGTTACCTCATTAGAAATATCTATCCGAGGAATACAGATTTAGATTACAAACGCTTATTGTAACTTTTGGTTTTCCCACTTTCCAAAAAAACATCGCTTAGGGGCTCATAATGGCTCTAAAAGTTCATGACCCGAAAAACTACCAAAAATAGTAAATTGTGCTATAATTAAGAAAACTAAAAGAAATAATATGGGGTTCCAAGTTGAACAAGCAGTTAGCCACCAATATCCACTTGGATCAGTCCTCCTGCATTAACAAGCAATGGTCCTTATTGCGTTTAGTGCCTCCATGAAAGGGGGAAACTTCTGCAAAATTTGGTCCCTAGTGAGCAACTTTCCGTAGTACAAGAGTTGGCCAACTTTGACAACTCGATACAGTTGAATCCTTTGCTTTATAGTTCTATTGAACTATGTATCCATGATCCAATCAGTTGTGGCATGTTCAGTGCAGTTTGGGTTAAGCTCTGTTGGTGTCAACTTCTCAACAATGTCTGATGTGTCCAAAAATGGTGGAAAGTATGGCTAAAGGCTATCCATCTTGAATACAGGTTGCAAGCCAAGGAATAGGTAAATACTGATATTGAAAGCATTGTCTCCCACAACCTTGGCAATGGTGTAAGGCCCATATTAAAGTGGTCAAAGTTTACGATAGGCTCCAACGAGGCACTCTTTCTGAATATGTAACTGAAACTTATGGGGCACTCGATGTTGATAATGTCATTGTTTGTATTTGGCATTGGATTTCTCCAATATGTTGTGAACCTTCTTGCTGATGTGTGGAATGCGCTCAATAGACCTGGTGGCTTTATCAACTTCAGACTGAACATGGGAAAATTATTCCTGTGTAGTTGCAAAAGGTGGTGCAACATCAAGGGGACATAATGGTTGAAATTAGAGGCCCATTTAAAGGGATTGTGTCCAGTCGAGCTATGGAGAGATTTGTTGTAGTTGTATGTACATAGGGAAGACTCTCAACCCATGTCCATGAATAATTAGAGTTGTACATGCGTAGTATGTTCTAAATCATCCTGTTGATGACCTCTATTTGACCATCATTTCGGGGGCGTAATGTAGTCAATTTTGTGATATTAGTGTCCAAAAATGACAAAAGGATCAACTGAAATGCACTTATAAGCCTTCTATCCTGATTTTGTATAATGGTGTGTAGGATCCCATAATGTACCCACACTCATTCAAAGAAGAGTCTGGTAGAGGCCTCTACTGTGATACTCTTCTTATAGGTAGCCAATATGGCCATATTAGAAATCCTCTAAATAACCAAAAATACACAGTCATTGCCATGCTTGGTATAAGGAAGGCAAGAAATATGGTCCATGGCGATGGATTCCTTAGGTCATCTAGTAGTAGGAAAAACAGTATACAAGCCTTGCTTTTTAATACTTGGCTTGGAAATGTCACAGGTAGTGTAGGATCTGATGTATTTTCCAACATCTTGTCAGAGATTTTGCTAATAAAAGTGCTTTTGTAGTATGGCAACAATTTTCTCTGCACCAAAGTGTCCCGTGACTCGACTATAGTGCGCCTTCCAAATTAGCTTGGCACACTTGCTTGAAGGAACACAAAGGTGGCCTAGGTATCATAATAATGCATCCTAGAGGTGGAATTATGGGACTTTCTTGCCATCCACTAGCATATGGTATGTGGTGGAGAACTCTGGATCATTTTTATATAGTTGTGGCCATCCAAAGTTGTCGTGGCCATAATAGGTTAGAACAGTGGTCAGCGCTGCAACCGGTGGACGATTGAGGAAATTTGCAACATGATTGGTGTTTCCCTTCTTGTATTTGATATTCAAAGGAATTGTTGTAGATATGCGGACCAATTCTGATGGAAATTGTTTTGTAACTTCCCTTGGATCTGTATAAACTACAAGGTTCTTGATATGTGTGGATGACCGTATCCTTCCCCATAATGTAATGTTTCCATTGTCAGCAAGCCTGCACGATGGAGTAAATATCCTTATCGTAGGTGGGGTATTTTTGCATGGTGTTAGAAAGTGTCTCATCGTGATAGGCCATCAAATGCCTTTTGTTGGGTGAGAACTGAACCAACAACATAGTCAGAGGCATCAATCTCGATTTTGAATGGTTTTTGCAGGTCTGGTAATGTGAGTACTAGTGTAGAGTAGAGGTGGTGCTTTAGCTTAACAAACACCTTTTTTGGGACTTGAACCAATTTTTTCTTTCTTTCGCTTTGCCCTTAGTAACTTGACTCAAAGGCCAAGTGATATGAGATAATCCCAACATGAACCTCTAATAAAAATTGGTTAGGCCCAAAAAGATGTGAAGCTTTGTTAGAGTGGTTGGGGATGGAAAATCCCAAATGAATTGAATCTTAGCTGGATCCACACACACACCTTTCTCATCAATGATGTATCCCAAATATTGGACCTGGACCATGCCAAATGTGCATTTCTCTCGTTTGACACATAGTTTATGTTGTCGCAAGGTGTTAAGGACCTATCAAATGTGTTGCAAGTACTCTTCCGAACTCTTGTTGAAGATGAGGATGCCGTCTAGATAAAAAGCCATGAACAAGTTGGTGAAGGGGTGTAAGATGTCATCCATCAGCCTCATAAAATAGAAAGGTCATTTGTCATCTCAAAAGACATGACCAACCATTCAAAAATTCCTTCCTTGGATTAAAAGGCAGTCTTCCATACATTTGTGGACTCTATTGGAACCTGGTGATACCCAGACTTCAAATCGATCTTGCTGAAATAATTGGTCCCCTTGAGCTGGTCCAAAAGGTCATCACTCTGTGGGATTGGATAGTTGTTCCTGACAATGATTTTTTTTAGTTCATGATAATTAATGCAGAGCCTCTAGGTCCCATCATTCTTCCGTCGGGCTCTCATAGGGTAAGGAAATTGGTCGGATGTTCCATTTTTGCAGCAACTCCTAATTTAACAAGGAAAAATGAGATTGTGAATGAATTTTTAGAAGTATATTTTCCCTACTTTGCATGTGATAAACAACCATAATGGATCAAGTTGTTTCCCTAGGTATAACGGTGGTACAACATCTTGGCACTTAGTTTTTTCACTCAAACAAAACTTAGACCTTATCTATTTTGATACGATTTTCCCTCTTTTGTCACATTTCTATCCAATTTGACTAAATTTTCCTTAATAAAGAAACATAAAAGTATATGATGAATTTCATTATTTTATTCTTAATTTATACCAATCAACAAGTTAAAATACTAATTTTTTATTTTTATTAGTGTTTTTAAAAATTAATTTATGTTGGTGATTTCTCATTTGTTGAGATGGTTGTGGTTGTTTCCATGAAACTAGGCACATGGGATTTCGTATTCAACTTCATTGGATGGTTTGTTTCCCAATGGGTGTGAAGAATGGTAATAAAAAAAATCCCAATCAACATAGTGGTCAAAGCGGGTGCCAACAAAGCAAATACATAGCATTAGAGATCTAGATTCAATTTTTCTGTAGAATGTAGGACTGTGGCCGATATCACACCATCTAGTGGATTGAATTAGATACAAATAAATACTATATAACTATATTATCACTCCAATAAGAGGAATCATAATATTTTTTTTTGGTTTATAAACTTCCATGAATATTCCATGGGACATTTCATCACAACATATCTAATAAAAATTTAGTGAAATTTGAAAATATCTACTATACAACTTATTTTTTCTTATACTTTGTAGATTTCGTAAATTACTAATTCTAATTATGCATGAAATATATAAGATAGATAAAATAGAGAAAACATACAACAATCACTCACAAAACCACAATAACACAAGATATGACATGAGAAACCCTTTTGAGAGAAAACCCAACTAGAAGGTGAGGCCACTTTTCTCTCTCTTTCTTTGGATGGAAATGGTGCAAATACAAAGGAGTGAGACCTATGGGCTATGTGTTTCTACATAACAAAAACCCTCTCTTATCCACCATCTATTTTTCCACTCTAAAAATTTTTCTCAACTATGGAACAAAATGCACTAGAATAGAATTGAATTGTTTTTCCTCCTAGTGGCTCAATTAGAACTCAACCTGATAGCCAACTAGGGATTAAATTTCACCCATTCAACCCTCAATAAGAGTTAAAAAACGAATATTATAGAGTATTTTTCATGAAAATCACATAGCTAGCCCCTTTTCCATTAGTAATGAGTTGATGTTCCATCCTCTCAGATCATGGCGGAAAAAAAGGAAGGTCAACTTTCGGGTGACATAAATTTTGCATACGTAATCCATTTGAGGTATTTCTTGCACCATTGGAAAGTTATTTAAGTGTACAATAGTGAAAGGGTTTCTTACACAAGTGAGTCTTTTGAACCCCAAAAAACTTCATTAAATGCCTCAAATTGTCTCTGAAATTTTAAAACCCTAATTCACCAAATTGAGATCCACTAGTAAAAATGGTCATGTGAGTTGATTCCTCCCATTTTTCTACTTTGAAAGCATCAATATGGATGAAAAATAATATAATCATCCAATCTGGATTATTTTTAGCTTTCTATTTGTATAAATAGTTAATAGGGAATAGAAGAAACATAATCATTATACACATAAGTGCTTTGACAAGTTTTGTACAATTCGTTTTATTCTCTTAATATATCAATTTGAGCTCCAAAAGGAAATAGTTTTGATGTGCATGAGGGTTCCCATGGTTTGGTCATGTGTATTGTTTTTGTGGATTGTTGTACATAGATGTCTCTGTTTCCATTGTCTAAATGTTTACTTGGTAAATACTCTTTATTCTCTTTAGTTTTTGTCATATATTCTCTATTTTCTAGTTTGAAATTTCATATATTGTGTCTTACGTGTATTTTTTTATTTATATAAAGCTTAAAGCTGTCTCTTATCTAGGATCTGTAGTGGTCTTCAAAGCATTATTATAAGCTCCCTCTAGCCATCGAGCTAAGAACCTACAATTATACCAGTTGGGAACACAATAGATGCTAGTTAGAAGATTAAAGCTTGACCACATATCTTTCATTTGAGTATTTAAATAGTATTTACTTGATGAATGTTTTCTAAATATACTCTCAAACTTTAAATAACATAGTGATCAAAATATTGTTGCATGATCCATTCACTTATAGAGGCAATGAAATCTTGCGACCTATTTTTCTACTAGTGAAGTTGTGATAGACCTAGATTGAAGGATTATGTCTTATTTCATTTGAATGTTTAAATTATCAAATTAGAATTTGCGTTTGAAGATAATTGAGATTTACATTGCAGTATTCTAGTATTGTTGTATTTATTTTTCATTTCTTTTAATTATAGTATATTTGATTTAAAATTCATTTTCATTTTTAACCTCTTTGAAGACACACACACACACACACACACACACACACACACACACACACACACATATATATATAATTAAGTGACACCTTAGAAAAATAATAAAATTGATTATGCATATACAATGATAGCACTTCACAAGTTTACTAACATTGGTTGATAAATTATTGTCTCAACCTATGCAAATAAAAAATGTCCCCATTTATGGAACTTAATGGATATCATCCTCCATCAATTTCATCACCCCTAAAAGGGATTTTAAAGGCTCAAGTAATGGAGGAACATACCAAGAACCAATAAAAGATTCTCAAACTATTGAATGGCAACTTGGTTCTAGACCAAAATAGGATGAAACAACAATACAATCAACATTCCAATGAAAGGGAATTTGAAGTGGGGAACTGGGTATTTGTGAGTCTACAAATATATAATTAGATGTCCCTCAAGCAACAAAAGAAGGAAAATAAATTAGTATCGAGGAATATGAAGCTTATAAGGTGTTGCATAGGATTAGAAATATGGTTTACAAATTGGGGTTGCCTCCATCTTTATGTGTGTACATCCACTCTTCCACGTGACTTTCTTAAAGAAGGTAATCAATGGAAAGGTTCAATCAAAACTATTTCACTAGAGATTAATGAACAAAGGAAAATCATACTAGAACCAAATTCAACAATCCTAGAAACAGGGATTAAAAAATTAAGAAATCAAGCAATTGCTAAGTACCTCACGAAATGGAATAACTTTCTAATGCAATAAGCGAGTTGGAAGGATGAGTTGCTCATACATAAACACTTGTAGTTAGTCCAGTTATTGGGTGTGTGTTATATTATTTGCATGACTATTGGCACGTGTTTTATGTTTCTACAGGAAAAATAGGAGGGGGGTGTCATAGGGGGATGGGGGAAACACTCTTGAATTTTCTTTAATTAATTTTTGGTGGTTTTGACACACAGTTTTAGCCTTGAGTGGTTTTTTTGCATATAGTGGTTTACCTATGGTTTTATAATTTCAATTAAGGAAGTAGGGCTGTATTCTAATCTATGGTAAACAAATTGGTGGTTTATGGGTGTTGAAATACATAGATACATAGATACACACACACACACACACACACACACACACACACACACACACATATATATATATCGTATAGCAACATTGTGAAAAAGAATATACTAAAAAATATTTCTAGTTTCCCAATTTGGGTTTCTAGGGTAAAATATTTGTGTTAATTATGTGTTTGTCATTACATATTTTCTATTTGATTAGAATATTCGTAAAACAATTAGTTGTATAGGGTTAACAACTACATTTGGTTTTAGAGTGATTTTAGCTTCAAGGGGATATTTTTCTGGCTAAGGAGTTTTTCTCAAGGTTGTGGTAGACCCTGTTATAGTGGAACATCTGTGGAATTGATTCTTGTGGCGAAAGGAAATGAAAAATAGTTCAAATATGGATATTGAGATATTTAGTGGGAATAGTTTTGAGTTATGGAAGCTCAAAATAGAAGATATATTGGTGGAAAAAGATAAATGTATCACTCTGCGTCTGAATAATGCATTGACTGAAGAAAACTAGACTGGAGAGGATTAACTAATTACCATGATTTATTGATTTTTACTGAAAGGAACAATAACATTAATGCAACATGAATAATAAAACACAATAACACATAAACACAAATGTTTATCTTGGGAAAAACTCTAACTCTGGGGAAAACCCAACCCAATGAGATCTCATTAGCATTGGCCACAACCCTGGCCAATCCGGCCAAGTGATCCTTCACCGCTCAAGTCTAGGCCTGCATTACAATGAAATCCTCGCAGCATTTTATAGGCTTCATTACATGTAATACCACAGGCAGAAAATGATGATTACAATATATCGTGCCCAAAACCATCAGTATTTAACTTGGTAAAATTTGAATCTAACCCAAGTCAAGTTTACCTAACATTCCCCTCTTAAACTTGACTTGGGGTTCCTTGAATAAATCCAGCCAAAATTGTTAAGTGAGACAACCTGGCTCACTCTAGCCCTTACCTCCCTCAAAGTTTTTACTCGGGGTATTGTTAACCTGACATCCCCCTTATCACCTAGGTCTAACCCAGACTTTACCGGTAATTACCCAGAGGCACGCATGCCTTACTAGGTCTTACAATAATATGCCCATTTACATGCAATACAATTTGAACTCCATGATAATATATATATTTTTAAATATAAATTCCTTGTTGTTGTCAATTTTCCATCCTCTCGACGAATGCTCTCCTCTTGACTCACTTTCAAACCCTTAGAGTATTCCTTTGCCATCATACTTAAAATAATTTGATTGACACATATTGTCAAAAAATTTGCATACAACATGCCCATGATTGCACTCCATGTATTTAAACATTACATCCTCACTCTCACTTGCCTAATGCACATGACCATGCAATTTAATTCATATCCATGCAACAAAACACTTGAGAGTGGTCTCTTGCATTAACCGCAATAACATTATCTACATTACATCTTGTTCCAAACTGCCCATAAGGAAGTGCTTAATGACATCTTCCATGAAAGCTTCATCGTTGACAAGGGATGATTGTATGCAATATTCGCTTCTCGTCCCAATTATCATTGTAAAGTCCTAGTGTGCCAAGAGACTCGTCCAACTTGTACCCAATTATGATTTCCATTGTCCATGTCCATATCAACACCAAACCTTGATAGATCCATCTCAGAATTCAAGAATTGATTGAAGTCGAAGCTCCCCAAGTTTGTTCCACCACAATTTCCCACTGAGCACAGTTGGAAATCACAAAAGCTCCTTGGCCATGGGCACAAAATTCGGCACCCTCCTCCACCTGCATTGTTTGCTCCATTCTAGAAACCACGTTTGGTGAAAAAAATCTCACACAAAGGCATATCCACAACCTATTATTTTCCTTTTGAGTTCTTGTTGGTGCTTGTCTCTCAACAATACCAAACATTGGTGTCATCCTTTTGATGCTTGCATCGTACCACTTGGGAATGTCGATCAGGGCAATGTTGGTTAGCACTTTTGGGATAAGCATCCCTTCCACACCCAGCATCACCCGTCTCTCATTCATTAACTTCACATAGACATACCATTTTAGGCTCTCTAAATTCTCTATGAGGCCCAGGGGATCGAATCCGTTATCTCCAGGAAGACTGTCATTGAGATGGGTGGGGAGTCAAGCCCGGGCAGCCACTCCTCCTTTGCCTTGACCTTAAAGCATCTGGCAGGAGCAGGATTCGATCCCAGGTAGACACGTCTCACCAAATGAGAAATGAATGAGCTTGTTAGGAATCTGGACATACAGACAGATGGGCACGATACACCAATAGTGGCTTGATTGGTGACCAATGCTATTTTTGTTCTAGTCTCTTCTTGCCTGTAATTACTTCTCCCCTGAATCTTATCTTTGCAATATGAGTGCCTCTGGATTTTTCAGACAATTGTGTGGTTCCACCAATCCACAAAAGAAAAAAAACCTTATCCACATTACACTTGCCTTTGATTTTTCTAGAGAAGTTTCACATGGGTTTCATATCCAGACCTCCATGAGTGTAGTGAATCAAATCTCTTTCATTCACCAAACCAATAAAACCATTGGCAACAAAAGGGTCCCTCTGAATCCAACATATAACATTAATACAACTAGAATAATGTTGGCTTAGTGGGGCTTGACCTAGGATCAATAGTGAGTTTAGCCAAGCAAATCCTGGTACTACTAGCCCTTTAAGCAATAGTCCGCAGAGCGCGGACTGTGGTCTCACCTGAAGTAGTATGGGAGGGTTCTGGAACCAGGTTTCCGCACCCTAGGGATGTCTTGGTGAGGGTTCTGGAGGTTCGTGACCCTAGCTTGCACGTTGCGCTACTTCGCGCAACTTTCGGTTCTTCGCAACCCATGCACACCCTCGCGAATATCGTATTATTCTGATAGGATCCTTACTGTGCTATTATATTAGTGCTTAACTTATTTTGTGCAGAACCAATATTCTTATTACTTGTTTCAACTTTTAGCTTAACGCGTGTACTTAAAATAATATAAATGCATAAAGAATAACTAGAACATAGAAATACAAATATACAAGCAATATGCGTAATATTCTGAATTAATTTTATCTTTATTAATACTGAAGTTCAGTTATAGATCCGACTCTGCACTGCGCACTGAACTGCAGGGGTCCGCGCACTCAGCTCCAGACTCTACTAGGCCTCTGCGCACTCAGCTGCAGAGCCTCTACCTACTACTTCGACCCAATACACTTCAGATTCACTTCTTCTATATTCTAAGCATGCCTTGGCATCAATCTATTACTTGTCAAACTAAGACTGACTTTACACTTAGAGCCTCGCTTTATTTATACAATCCCATGGTCCGCAAACCATGGGTAGGCCAACACACTTTACATTAAATTACATTATTTTAGGGGGGACAACCCTAGACTCTCATGCTCCGTGCCTGCATTTCGCGGGGTCTTTACATTACAATTGACCAAAATTCGGGCTTCAAGCCCCAAAAACATACTATGGGTGGATATGCTACCCAACAGGCCCCCAACACAATCATTGTGACTCGTACCGAGTCACTCTATTGGTGTGGTGATCTTTGCGCTAAGTCCATCCAATTGTGCCTGTGTTGCACAAAGATCACAACGCAATGTTCTGCCATCCATTGGATCTGCTCTGCTCGCTTGGATGAATGCTCATTGGCAGGGTCAAATCCCTGTCTCAGGTCATGCATCGCTTTCATTTGTGCGAGTTTTCCTTCGATGTCGGCCGTGATGAGGAAGGCCTCATCAATCCAAGGTTGGACACATGCTTTAAGTACTGCCTCTTTTTGGCATGCTGCATCCACTTGCTCCTTCAATGCCTTTTTCGGTTGTAACCTCGCGAGCCACTGAGTTAGGACCACTGTCTACGCCATCCCACACACACTATCATATTGCATTTGAAGCTCCTATGCCTTTGTTTCCAGTTTTTGTATGGTGGGGTCCTCCTGTAAGGTTGTGAGGACCCCGAAGGATTCTTCTAACAACGTGGTGTAGCTCTGCACTCCCTGCTCAATTTCTTCCAACCCTTTTCGGATATCACTGGCACATTGATCTCAAATTTCTGGGGGCGTGGAGGGCTTTGCCTTTAATCGTAGTTCAACACTTTGCAAGTTGAGGTCCAGCTGGATCCTTGTAGCTTCCACCTTCGCCTTGCGGAATCCACTGGCAAATTTGTGGATCCGTATTCCTACTGGCAGACTTGTCCCAGTTTCCAGTTTTGGGACGTGGGGACATGCTTCCTCTACGATCTACTCCAACTGCTAGTTTTGAGCCATCACTTCATCACGTTGTAGGCTAATCTGTTCGATGTTGATTCGTTGTTCACTTAGCATTTTCACTGCTTGTCCCTCCCTAGCGCGGAGTTCTGTCTTCGCTCTGTTCTATAGCTTGTATAAAATATCTCGTGAAAGGGCAACCATGTTTAGGCCAAGTCCCTTGATCTGTCCTACTGCGGCTCTATCCTCCATGTTGTTCGTTGTCAGTGCTCCTTCCGACAGCGTGACGGTGTTAGCCATTTTGGTCCGCAACAACTACTCTGTTGCCGATGCTCTCGTGGCATCATAGACGACTACCGTTCCTTCTTGTCGGAGTTGCACCTGAAGTCCCTGCATTTGTGCCCTGAGTGCCCCCAACACATTCTGCTACTCTGTCATTGCTTCTTGGAGCGCCTCCCTGGTGACCTCGGGAATTGTGTCACCGATTTCATATAGATCACCCTTTGTCAGTGTAATAGGCTCCCCATCCAATTTGGAAGCCTTGGTCTTCTTCCATGGCCCTGTTCGTTCCATCCCACGTGGAAATTTCAATTGTGTAGAGGTGGTTCTTGGGTCCGTGCCTTCTGCTGTATCGTCTATCCGATGTCCTGTGGTCAGGTCCGGGCCTCTTTCCTCCTGCGTCGTGGTGACCCCTACTCCTGCTATTTTTTTGGCGGCCTTGGTTTGCTCTGTGGCGGCCTTCGTTGCCTCGCGGGAAGCCCTTACCTCCTCGGTGAGCTGCTCGTTTCGCTTTTGTTATGCCAACAGCTTGGCAACATCCTTCTATCTTTGTATTGTTGCCTCATCACGCGCTACCAGATATGGGGTGTGCCATTCAGGTGGCCATGATTCGAGCATCACGAAAACAACGTCATCGATTGTGATGAATGGGAGTTTGGTCCAGTTCTACTCCAGATCCTTCCGTACCTTGATATACACATTGTGCATATCTGCCTTAAAGTCTGCAAAGCTTCACAAACTGTCGTATACCATGGGGGATAGGCTCGACCGTTTGTGGATCCACATTCGTACGGTCGCATCCATGAGTATCTAGAATATATTGATCTCGCGGATGTGCGTGGTGTGCCTTGTTGCCTAGAGCGATGCGTATTTTGCTTCCTTTGACAAGTTCTGTTCAAGAGGAGGAAACTGACTCCTTCGGCAATTCCCCTGTAACCAAGAAGATGGATAAGAGCAACCATGCGTAGTGGAAGGTGTTACCTTGCTCCTGAGCCTCCTTGCAGTTTGTCAGGAACTCCTCGCAGAGGAACTACACCCAGTTGAACTATACCCCCTCGACGCATTGTTCAGGTAACGCGATGACCGTTGCTGGTACCTCATTGCTGCAACATTTTCTCATCACTTTTCCTGCCAGCAGCTGGCTGGCTACACACACCCATTTGTCTTGAATGCTAGTAATCACATAGACCCTCTGCTTCTTCTCTAACCTGTATTTCTTCTTCATGGCTTCTGCGAGTGCCAAGTCTCCGCTTTGGCCAACTATTTTGCAGGGTCCCTTCCCATACAGGGAAGGTGAGAAATCCTATGAATCAGCTCTGCCATAATGGAACTCGGCTCCTCCAGCCACAACTACCCATCATGCACTTGGTAAAGTAGTTGCCTGATGATGAATATCATGATTGGTGCCCAGTGAAAGTGTGGAATCCATAATAGGTGGAGTAGCCCGACCTTCTCCACCCCGCGCAACCATTTCTATGGTTGTAGCACTGTAACTAACCCTCCTTTCTTTGTTTCATAGGTTGGCTAGTCTCCAAATGTGGGAACTTTTCACTATCTGTGAGGTCCCAATCTTCAAATTTAATCATGGGTACGCGGCCCAGGACTGAACCGTCAAATAGAATTCCATCTGGGAGGAGTGGGGTTTCGAGTGTGCTCTTAATGGTATCCACGTCCTTGGGTACTTTTTCTTTCCCTTTCTGTGGGGGGACATATTTGGGCAGTTTTGCTACAATGTGCACTAGCTGAATATCTTCCTCCACTTCTTCATTTGGTTCAATCTCTTCTACAAAGGCCTAGAGATCCTCCTCCTCATCATCTGTCTCAATATTAACTATCTTTCCCTTGTCTTCCATATACAGTTCACTAAACCACAGATTTCGCGGAGACATATGGACCGATCCCGCTGCCTGCGGATCCTTCTTGGGCCTCAGCGTCCGAGGTGATTTAGGGACTTCCGGTACATCCCCTACCGGTGGCATAGAGCTCCATGCAACTCCCTTGGTTGTTGACATCATTTTGATCAGGGAATCCTGTGTCTCCTTCGACAATGTTTCAAACCATGGACTTGCTCTTGCAGCCTCCAAATTCGTTAGGTTCATACCCAATTGATAGTGCAAAAACTGAATTCTCAAAATGCCAAGGGTTGTTCAGTGGAGAGCCACCTGTGATTTATAGGCCCTTTTGAATTAAAATTCGACCGTTCCCCCCATATTTGGCTCATTAATGCGAGATTGGCGTTAGATAGTCCCAAATCTAGTTCTGACTTTGTGTCTTAATTTCCCGTCATCTCTCCTCATTGCTTTAAATTGGACATCACGTCACGAACAGTGACACCAACGGTCACTTTCCAGCCTACCCGTGTGATAGTGCAGCCCCTTGTGTGCGAACGCGACCCATGTATCATACTGATCCTGTGCGCAGGTTCTGTGTCACGCAGCTCCCCTACAGACTCTTTTATAGTCCCACGCTCTCTTTCAAATTCTTGGAGCGTTGAGATTATGCTTCCTATGGATAGTCAGGTGGTCAAACCCCTGGTGCAAGGCTTCAAGTCACCTTCCAAACTAGTTTGCGGGCCTTCCTTAGTTACCCTCGCGTTAGTCAACACCTCGCATTCTTCCTTATACGGTGCGCTTCCCTGGGTACTTTGTCTGATCAGGTGCGGTTGCAGCCATGGTACCAAAGCAAGAAATTCTTGGGGACAATCTTCTAGTGTGGTGGAATCGTTGCCCATATGTTGTCTTATCCTTTTTTCAGCGCGTATTGCTTACGCGATTTTAGTTTCCAGTTTTCTGATTTCCGCATCCATTAACATGCTTCTCTACTTCAGTCGTACCCAATCTCCTTCAAGTTTGCAAAGCTCAAGGTTCCCTCACCTAATGGCTTCTTGAATATGCATATGTTCGCCCTCGCATGGCTACATAATCTCCTCGCTCTAGTCCTCACGTGCTGTCCCAATTATGGGAGTTATTATGTGAGGATTCTTTTCCAAAGCTACGGCCTCGAATCTACTCGTTGTCTTAGGAATCATTCCCACGCTCAGGTTCTTGTTCATGGCCCTAGAGGCCCATCAGAACACTGGTACACACAAGTCCCAATCAGTTCGTTCCGCCTAGTAAACTCTGTTCATGATTCCGCATACCTTTGTTAATGCCCCGACGTGGAATATTTGTGGTGCACGTCGCTTTTCCTGCTATCGTGTCAGGTTTTGATTTCCGATCCTTAGTCTGGGATGTGCTTACATAACACACGTCTACACCCATAGACATAGGTGGGCACGCAAATTGCTTCGCCTTGGCTGCCCAGCTCTCATTCGATGCTGGGGGCTTCCAAACCACAAGCGCATCCGCCTTCTACATTCGTGCCAGTTTACGTTGGTGTCCCGATGTGTACTCCACCATCGTGTAGGTGTTGCATGCAGCGCCCATACCATCTCACCGTAACGCTGCTGCTCTGCTACTCCGCTTTCAAATTTGTCTAGGAATTCATCCACCATTGTTACCCCATCATATGTTGGCAGTTCCCTTGCCTCTGTCATCACACAAAGCAATGATCTAATCATCATATTGCAATTCAACATTGTCACTTCTTATAATTGGTTCTACCAGTTTTGTACTTCTTCGTTTGAATTTGAAGTACAAGAGTTATTGCGTTCCCACGAGATTCTCCCATTTGTAGTCGGGTTCACCTGATCTTGGTCTCGCGTTGTTATTGTTGGGTGTAGAGCCTGATTATCTTCTGTATTCAAAGGTTTCAGCCGGATGTATACCCTAGGAAGACTGTACACCCCTCCACGCAGGGGGGTGCGGGGGGGCTAATTCGCCCTGACTAGGGGGTCCGAGGGCTAGCGGAGGTTCGGGGGTAGTGCCCCCGAAGTTAAGAATAGAAGTAAAATTGCTTTGTAAAATGTTGTAATTTCATAGTCAATCTGGGCCGTTCATTAGGCAGATGATTTGACAATAGAAGTTAGGTTTAAATTAGGGTTTTTTGCCCTAGAAGGAAACCCCTCGCTATATATGAGGGAATTGTATTACGTCTATGTAGATCTATATTTTGAGTGAGGAAAAGAGAGGAGTTTGAGAGTGAAGAGGGAGTTACAAAAGATCTGCTGTAAGTTGTATCTCTTAAGTTTGTTGGATAATATAAAAGGAAGGACTGGTTGTTTCTTCGTGGATGTAGCCCAAAATGGGTGAACCACGTATATCTGTGTCTCTCTTCTTTTATGCATTTTATGTGTTTTTATTTCTGCAATATTTTATGTGTTCCACTGCTCTGTAATATATAATTTTCTAACAACTGGTATCAGAGCCAAAGGTCTATTTGGCTGATAAACTCGCAGGAGAGAAGGGTTCCTGGTTCGGGTGGGAGCAATGGTGAAAGAAGGTAGGTTTAGGGTCGAAACATTTAATGGCCAAAACTACCAGCTGTGGAAGATGCAGATGGAAGATTATCTTTATTAGAGAGATCTGTACCTACCAATGAGCGGAAAGACAAAGAAGGCGACGAGTATGACAGAAACATAATGGACTATTCTCGACAGAAAGGCACTTGGAACAATACGGTTGTGCCTAGCGGCGTCAGTAGCGTTTAATATTTCAAAGGAAATGACAATAGATGGTTTAAGGTCGACATTGAACAAACTATATGAAAAAACCTCGGCCTCAAATAAGGTATTTCTTATGAAGCGTTTATTTAATATGAAGATGTCAGAAGGTGGATCTGTTGCTGACCATTTAAATGATTTTAATTCAATTACAAGTCAGTTAAGTTCTTTAGGGGTAAATTTTGATGATGAAGTTAGGGCTCTGTTATTTCTGTGCTCATTGCCAAAAAATTGGAATGGTTTAGTTATGGCCATTAGTAACTCTGTCTCTTGATCTAGTACTTTAAAGTTTGATGATGTTGTCGGTGCAATCCTTAGCGAGGAAATGCGACGGAAAAGCTCCGGTGAGACATCAGGTAATTCTTTGACCGCAAAGACCAGGGGAAGAAAAATGGAAAGAGGAAAGAGCCCAAGATATCGTAGTAAGTCAAGAAAAGGTAGATCCAAGTCCATATCGGGGATAGTGTGCTGGAAATGTGGGAAGCAAGGACACCTGAAGAAAGATTGCAAGTCTCAGGAAGGGAAAAGAAGGAGACACACAACAAGAAACTAATCATGAAGCAAATGTAATAGGTGATGTGTTGAAAGATGCTTTGATTCTTTCATTAGAAAATATTATTGATGCCTGGGTGGTAGATTCAGGGGCCTCATTCCATGCCACACCAGATAAGAAACATTTTCATGATTATGTTGAGGGAGATTTTGGACAGGTTCGATTGGGTGATGATAAACCCTGTAAAATCGTTGGAATGGGTACAATTTTCATAAAACATTGGAATGAAAATCAATGGCTATTGAAGGAGGTAAGGCATATTCTAGATCTGAAGAAAAATCTGATTTCAACAGGGCAGTTGGGAGGTGAAAGTTGTGTAACTACTTTCACAGATAAAACCTAGAAGGTCACTAAAGGATCCCTAGTAATAGTGAAAGGAGGAAAGGTTGGTACATTGTATTTATGCTATGGTATTTCTAATTCTATTAATGCTTTAACCTCTACAGGAGACTATAAAGCATTGTGGCATCATAGGTTCGAGCACATGAGTGAGAAGGGGATGCAGATTTTTCACTCAAGTAATTTGTTGCCAAGTTTGAAGCATGTTGATTTAAAATTCTGTGAGAATTGTGTTTATGGAAAACAGAAGTGAGTCAGATTCTTTAGAGTTGGGAAAGAAAAGAAGAGTGAAAAATTAGAGCTTGTGCATACAGATGTATGGGGACATGCTTAGGTATCATCTCTTGGTGGCTTTCGTTATTATGTTACTTTTATTGATGATGCAACCAGAAAAACCTGGATTTATTGTATTTGAAATAAATATGACGTATTTGATACTTTCAAGAAATGGAAAACTTTGGTTGAAAATGAGATAGGAAAAAGGTTGAAGTGTCTTAGATCAAACAATGGAGGTAAATATTGCAGCAAAGAGTTTGATAGGTACTATTTTGAGAATGGAATTCGCAGAGAGAAGACAATTCCAGGAACACCACAAGAAAATGGTGTGTCAGAAAGGATGAACAAGACTATCATGGAGCGTGCAAGGTGCATGAGATTGCATGCAGGATTGCCTTTACAATTTTGGGCAGATGCTGTAGATACTACTGTTTATCTATTAAATAGAGGGCCTTCAAGTCCCTTAGATGGTGGTATTCCAGAGGAGGCATGGACAGGTAAAAAGTTAAACTACTCTTTTCTAAAGACTTTTGGTTGTGAAGCCTTTGTTCACATTAACAAAGAAAATAGAACAAACCTTGAGGCAAAATCAAAGAAATGTACCTTTATTGGTGTTGGACACCTAATCCTAAAGGGTTAGCGTGGAAGCCGAATGGACAAAGCAGTCCAAGAGACCTTGGGATCTGAATCCCAATGGTCACCAAATGTACTATAAATGTATATCAGATTGTTAATAAAAATGTATCACATGCTTTATCTTTCCTATTTTTTTTCCCTAACCATGTGTGTTTAACATGGTATCAGAGCGGGCGTATTCCTGCCCTGCACAATTAATTTAAGCCATTTGTTCATGGCCTTTCTATGCAATTTATTTTTGCCATAAATTTCATGAATGTTTATTCAGCGAAATTTTTGCTGCAGCCTGTTAAAATTGCTACCTGCACTGCTGCTCCTCCATATAATTAGCTGCCTTCATTACTGCGCTCAGTCTCTGACATCTCTGACATCCCTGAAATAGCTGAAGACTGCCGCTGCCTGCAAACGCCTGGAATTTCAATGCATTGAAACGCCTGAAATTGGTAACCGTTTCATGTTTAATTTTGGTCCGCTGCCTGTATTTTTTCCGCTGCCTGGAACGCTACCTGTATATGAAATGATGTTTGAATCACCTGGTCCGCTGCCTGTTGAGTTTGTCAAGCATCCTATGCCTGGGAACATTGAGCCTCTTTAAACGTTTCTTCAATTCACGCGCCATGATGTCTCTGCTATCCTGGTATCCATGATGTCTCTGCTATCCGCTCAGTAGTTGCAGTCATTTTTCTTTGTTTCGACATGGCCTTAATATGTGAAGATGTCGTGGTCTCACTCTATTTGGATGCCGTCTGAAACTCCAACAACGGAACCGTATATGGTTGGGCAAAAATCCTTTGATATGTGGGTCATTCAAAAGCCGCATCGCAACACTAATTCTTGTTCGATAATTCTTGTTCTTGTTCGATAATTCTTGTACAGACCCGGGTTCGTTTCCCCGCTGGTGCAATAACAAAAAAAAAATTTGTTGCGACAGTCAAAACATTTGCTATCAGTGAAACGGAATTTCGTATCATAGTTGCTGTTAAGAGTGCGATTTGAACACACGCCCTATCGAACCAGAACCCTAATCTGGAGCCCTATCGAACTATGAATTTCGTATCATAGTTGCTGTTGGGGAGGGCCGTAAGGGAACAATAATACGTTTTGTTTAAATCTGGTGTTTTCGATGCTTTTCTATCCAAGATACTTGTCACAGTGTGCGTGCGGATTGAGACTATCTAGCAGAATTTTAAATGATATATATGGTGATTTTTAAGCTGAGATATATATATGGTGAGCAGTCATACAACGGTTGGATCTTCCAAACAACTACAAAGTTCTGAAGCCTGTGAACAAATGGAGCAGCACCTAAATGGTCATAAATCACATCCTCTGCCGTAGATTTTCTGTGATAATTTGTTTTGATTAGCTGTGAGTGATTTGTGAGCTGGAGACTGTCTCCATGCTGCGACTGTTTGATCTATTGGAGATTGCCAGTGTGTTTTGACAACGATGCTGCAATTGTGCATTGTTTTCTTCGTGTTGAGGAATCACTTGTACGCAGGCATACTGTTGACCAAGAGTTGACCACAACAATGTCGTTGTTGTATGCTACGGGATCCAATCGTGGATCGATCAGGAGAGTCTATCTGCGTGGGCTGAGTTAACCTGTGCATTAAGACAACAGTGTGTGGAGCCAACAACGCTTAAAAAAAAAAAGAACCATCATTAGAACCTGCGTGGAGGAACCTGCATAAAAAAAAAAAAATTGTGCGTAGAACCGAAATGCGTTAATATCTCCAACGAATGTTTAAGGTGTGCTTTAACTCTGAAATGACAATTCCCTTTTTTTTGAAAGTGAGTTTTCAACACAAGGACCTTAAATCCCGTGTCTTGCTACAACACTAAGAAATACACTAACCTGGCTCGAACCATCAAACTGCCTATAGAAGATTCAGAGAAGACTTATATGATGGTTTATTGATGAATGTGCTTCTGTCTGACTAAGTGCTCAGAGTCTACCTGTTGTAGTTGTTAGAATAATACAGTTGCACTTAAAGATTGTAATTCATATTGTTGAAGGACGTACTTGAACCTGATGTCAATATATAGTGAACATTGATATGATGGGAATCTTGCTTATGATTTTTTCTATCTAGTATATGGTTGATATCAGCATCGATATATACTGTGACAGTGTGACTATGCTCTGCATTCTGACAGCCTATGCAGTACTCCATATCCCGTAGATTATGAAATTTGGTTAAAAAAAAGGTTAAGCAGAGCACTGCCTGGCAATGGTCATGGAAAGATGATTGACTATAGTGCTGCTTCAGTGAGGAGTGATGATGTAGCGGAATCATCAGGGACCTCTGCAGCATCTTTGGCCTGAAGCAATACATAATTTTAATTTATTATTGATTAGCTGTAACTGTGTTGGATCCTACAGCTCGACTTTAAAGACAAGTTTGTGGCATATATCATGCATTTGGAAATATTTGCTCCATGTATCTGAACTGGTTTTCAGGCCATTTTTTCAGGCCATTTTCCAATTTTTTATTTTAAACAGTTTGATACCAAGGCTTAATCCCGAGGCAGAATTCATTGGTCAGCGATGCTATTGAATCATTTATTCATGCTGATGATGCTACACAGTTCCAGAAGCTAGAATTTCCTTTCATTGATACTGTATTCACAAACTGCCTCTGCCCACACCAAATCCAACGAGAAGAAAAGTTTTACTGGTAAACTTTAAAGTATATAAGAACAGTCATTCTCAGATTTTTTCTTGCATTAAACAACAGTATATGAAGGTATATTGAGAGCCTACATACTTGAAGATTTTTGAAGACAAAGTGGTATACAAATCAATTTTTGCAGTGATATTATTGTGAAATGGATAGAATGGGTATTGTATTAGAATTATTGAATACTCTAATACACTCTACCATGGACGATACAGTTATGATTGATAAAGCCATTGTTGCAGACATTCAAATCTGTTTGAAAAATGTACAAGAAAACATTGAATTTTTGTAGTTGGAATCTCAGCTTCAGCAAGAAGAATTAAAACAGAGAAGTCATTCTGAACCTGTTTTTGTTCAGAACATTGAGACAACCACCCATCAGTAGCAAGTTAACAATGCAACAGTTGTACATGCAGATGCAAAAGTTCAATCTGCACTTCCCAAGCCCATCATCAGACCTTGGCAACAGCTTGTCCACAACAACCACAGAACTGGTCTTGGATATGAAAAGGACTTGTCCTTTCATATTCCAGACTACTCAAAACCCATTCAGTTTCAGAGTGTTGGTTTCATTTATGACAGTTCACCTGCTCCTCATGACAGTTCAGCTACAGCTGTTCCAAACTCTGCTCCTCTTCCACAGCAACAACAACAACAACAGATCGTGAAATGCCAACACTGTGATCGAGTTGGCCATTTGAAAGATCACTGTTTTGATCTTCATCCATGTAAGTACTGTCATAAAACCACCCATTCTTCAAACAGATGCTTCAACAACAAACGACCTGCAAGAACAAAGATTCATCTAGGATGGATCGCTTCTTGGCAATGGGCATCAACAGCCAAGAAGATATTCCAAACACATTTCAGAACTTGTTCCAGAATATTGAACAGTCTTGCAGTTGAGTTTTCTCCATCTTCTCACCTTGTATCTGACAAGGGGGGAAATGATGGTCATCTACAAGCTTCAAAGCCACATCAAGCGAGCCTGAGCCACAACCTGTCACACCAACTTCAGAGTTGTAGCCAGAGACAAAGATGCCTGAACATGCCTTCAGTTGGCGATGTGGGACACTTCCTCTAGCAGAAGACTTACAACTTCTTGCCAGTTTTGGAAGAGTTCCGGAGACAAAATTGAGAACACTTCCTCTAGCAGAAGACTTATAGCTTCTTGCCAGTTTTGGAAGAGTTCCAGGAATTGCATAAGCATTCCAGAGTTGTTGGTCATCCTTAAACCATCACAGGTTGAGACTCCCCTTTTCAGGTTGAAGTTTTACCTTTTATGTGGGGTGAGGCCTCCCTTTTATGGTTGAAGGTTTCCCTCTTTAAAACAATAGGATCACTTCCTCTAGCAGAAGACTTACAGCTTCTTGCGAGTTTGGAAGAGTTCCAGGAACTGCACTAAGCGTTCCAGTGTTGGTGGCTATCCTTAAACCACCGCCCTTTTTTACCAACATTTCATAGAGCACATTCATCCTAGTGCTGCCATGCATTATTGCACATTTTGTATTACAGCTCTTTTCTTGGACTCATACATAACCCTTCGGATTAAGGGGGGGAATGTTGGACACCTAATCCTAAAGGGTTAGCGTGGAAGCCGAATGGACAAAGCAGTCCAAGGGACCTTGGGATGTGAATCCCAACGGTCACCAAATGTACTATAAATGTATATCAAATTGTTAATAAAATCGTATCACATGCTTTATCTTTCCTATTGTTTTGGCTGTCCATGTCTGTTTAACAAATTTTCAGCCCATTCATTTCATCCACTGTTAAATTAATGCTTTCTACTATTTTGTTGAGTCTCATATTATAGAATTTGTATGTCTTGCTTTTAATTGAGTATCCAACAAGTATAACTTCATCTACATGGAAGTCAAATTTTCCAACATTTTTATCTTCCCTTTTGATATAACATTTGCTTCCAAAGATTCTAAAGTTCTTTACATTTTCCAGTCTCCCCTTCCATATTTCATATAGAGTCTTATAACTTGTTGTTGTTACTTTTGAGCATTCCTTTTTTGAGAATATGAATTGTTGTTTCTACTACTTGTACCCAAAAGATATCACTAAGTTTGGTGTCATTCAACATAGTTCTAGCTATTTCCTCTACCATTTTGTTCTTCTTTTCAACAACTCCATTTTGTTGAGCTGTTTTAGCTGCCAAGAATTGTCTTTTTATTCCTTATTCTTCACAAAAATGTTGGAACTATTTAGATGTGAATTCTCCTCCATTATCTAATCTTAAGCACTTGGTTTCCAAATTAGTCTCGTTTTCAACCATCTCTTTGTAAATCTTGAAGCATTCAAATGTTTCTGACTTTTTCTTCAAAAAACATGCCACTCTCATCCTAGTGTAATCGTTGATAAGCAGCATGATGTATTGTTCGCCATTCAACCCTTTAGTTCTCATCGGAATGAATAGATCGATGTGTACCAACTCCAATGGTTTTGAAGTGGAGTGTTCCTTAGTTATGGATTCAACCCTTTTTGTTTTCCATGTTGGCAATGCTTACACATGGTGCTTATTAGTTTCAATATTTTTGGCATAGATATTATTGCTTCCTTTTTGTTGATTTTGAATAGATTGCCAAAGTGAATGTGACCCATTCTCCTTTTCCAAAGCCAACTTTCATCTTCCTTCACCAAACAACAACTTTCCTTTCCGATTTCATCCAGGATGTATATGTTTTTTGGAGTCCTTGTTATTCTCACCATTAATCTACCTGATCCCTTCCTTATTATTTCACATTTCTTTGAGTTGAACAAAAGTGTGTGTCCTTGGTCACACATTCGACTCACACTTAATAGGTTATGATTCATATTTTCAATGAGAAAAATGTTTTCTACCATGGTGTCCTTGCTTGTAAGCTTGATTGTAGCCTTTCCTAAAATTTTGGTCGAGCCATCATTTCCAAATGAAACCGATGCATCCCTTTCCTTTTTCAAGGTCACAAATCTGTCTCTATTCCCTATCATGTGTGTTGAACAACAACTGCCAACATACCATTCACTTTTCTTGCTTTGGGATTGTAGAGAAATCACACAATTTTCAACCTTATTTTTCCATAATTTTGAAGGTTCTTTTGGAGGATTGTTGAAATCATACTTTGGCTCTTTTGGAGGAATGATCAACCTAGAATCTTTTGTTATGTGTCCAAAATTGTTATACTTGTAGCATTCTACTTCTTTACTTAATAGTCCAAATTTCTTATGGTTTTGGTTATAATCTTCACGAGGCTTTGTATGATAGTTAATCTGAGATTAGGTTCCATAGTTTTTTTGTTACGAGCATAAGATTTACAATTATAGCTTTGTTCCAAAAATTGTTGCAAGAATAACACAAGCCAAGAAATATAGTTTGGTACCTAAGAGTGGGGGATCTTCTAAGTGATGCAACTCTCCATAAAACTTCTTCTTGAGTCCTTTCCACAACTATTTGTTGATTCTTTGTTCTCTTAATTAACTAATATTAACCTTTTATTGGTTGAACATTCTCTTTTAAGGGCTTCCATTCCTTATTCTTGATAGGACCCTCGATAACACCTGACTTACGCTTTTGTTTCGCTTCTTCTCTTGTTGACATGGATCTTGAACCTTTCTCAACAAAGGTTGGCTTGTATCCTAACCCAGATTTTTCATCACAGGGCCTACCACTGTTGATAATTTCATTCAAAATTTTAGTTTTGTTTACAAAATTGTGTTGGACATCTTTCTTCTAAACTTTGTTTCTTAGTGAAACTATCTCTCACTCCAAAATATCCTTTATTTTTGCATTTTATTCCAACTAGTTTTTAAGTGTTTCTTTAATCATTCTGGCTTCCTCTAATTAGACTTTTAGACTAATGATGGTCTTCTCTGATTCTTCATACCTTTTGTTGATACTTTGAGAATGCTCATTTAGTTCACTTTTCCCTTTTTGTTGAAAATGCAACAAGAAAATCTCGATTTAATTTTGTCCTTGAATTAAATTAGGAATTAAATTGTAATTCCACATCTCATGACAACTTGTAATAATTAACTAAATTAATATGACTTAGTTGGCTCAGTTAATTCAAGTTGACGGTCTAACTTGAGTCATGTAGAGTGTCTCCTATTTCTTAGGAGCCCTGGTTAAGTTTATTTTGAGTTTTAATTATTTAATTCAGTCTAACTGAGTTAAAGTTAGTTAAACTAGTTCCAACTGATGGAGGAATCACTGGGAGATCCAGTAGTAGGGTGTAACTAACAATGACCAACCAATAAAATGAAGATTCACTCATAATTAACTCATGCATGCCAGATCAAAGAAAGACCCAGTTGAGATTGGAGTTCAGGGACAATGTACTATCAGTTGTAAAATCATCTAAATTAAATATATGGTAATTAAATATGGGCTAATTCCCAAGGAAACTGCGAAAGGAAATAAGAACTTGAAAGTCAATAGAATTGGCTTGAGCTCAATGTCTTGGAAGCAGTGAGATAGATAGAGATAGTGCAAAGGTTGCTCGGGTTTGAGAAAAGCATTGTAATCTTCTCATATTTTCTGATTAATGCAATATACAAATAGAAATGGTTTTTAGCTGTGGCTTTCCCCATAAAATTATTGTGTTATGTGTAATTGCATTCTTTCTCTTGTATGCTTCGTGATTTCATTGATCATTTATTGTTTCCGCTAATGAGTAGAGTAGATTCAAGTCAATTGTTTTAGTATATTACAATCTACAGTTTGAATAGACAAGGAATTTCTACACTTTCTCCAACGCCTTTACCTTTTTTCTTTCTACTTTTAAATCTTTTAGGGAACTTTCCAATTCTCTCTCAAGATATACTTATCCTTTGAATTCATCATCTTCAAGGGTTTCCTTTTAATTTTCCATTTCCATGAATAACACTCTTTTTGAGTCATTTTCGTTGTCACTTTCTGCATCAAATGAAGAACTGTCTTCTTTTGACTAGAGACTTTTCTTGAAGAATTTTATTTCACCTTGTTTCTTGTCTCTTTTATGATTTTATTTGCCTTCTTAGGAGCTTATTTTTCATCATCATTATCTGAACACTTTGCATAGGGACAATTTGAATCAAAATTACCGATTTTACCATAGTTAAAAAAAAGCAAGGGGAACTTACATTAGGGGAATTTTGAGGTCAAAAATGGACCTCCTAAGAAAAATGTACAACCAAAATAAGCTTTATAAGAACCAGATGATGATGTAAACCATGGGGGATGATTCACCATTTTTGGAGTAAAAAAATAAAAAGATTAAAAAATAATAAAACTACTTTTTCAATTCGTATTTTCAACTTATCTCCCTAAGTTTTCATTCAAATTTAAAGCAGGAGTACTCGTTGGATACAAAATTTAATTCCTCATCCAAGGAGTACCCATGTTGCATACTTTCGATAGACCCTACTACACGAAAAATGAGAAATACATGAAATAATGTGATTGCAATCACATTTTTCATATGTTTCTCATTTTTTCTGTAGCAGGATCCATTGAAAGTATGCAACATGGGTACTCATTGCATGAGGAATCAAGTTATGCATCCAACGAGTACTCTGCTCAAAACTTGAGTAAACGCATAGGGAGATAAGTTGAAAATACAAGTTGAAAAATAATTTTTTATTTTTTCCCTCTAAAATTTGATGATGTAATCTAATATTATTTTATTATTTTGACTATTATTTTGTAATTTCCTTAGGAGGCCCATTTTAGACCTCAAAATTTTCCTAATGTCTTTGTCCTTCTCGGTTGCTTTCTTTAGCTACTCACAAAATTGGTTATTTCTTCATCTCATTCCTCACTACAACTATAGTTAGAGCCTGGATTTGATTGTTACTTGTTCTTCCTTGTCTTCTTAGATGCCTTGAAAAAAACTTATCTTTTAGATGGATTTTCCTTTTCTGTTCTCATCTCGTAAGTTGTAAGTATTACATGCAGTTCATCCATGTTTAACGTGGTAAGATCCAATCCTTCTTCTAGAATTGAGACCTTAGAATCAAATATAATTGGAAGAGAACTTAGTACCTTTCAAACAATCCCTTTATTCTCTATGGGTTCTCCCAATCCTTCAATGGAATTTACTATTTCATCAACAAAAATAAAGTAGGTTGCAATATTCTCATCTTCCTTCTTTAAAGTTGCTTAAATTTTCCTCTAAAGGTTTGAAGCTTGGCCTCTTTACTTTCTTATCTCCTTCATATATACTTTGAAGCTTATCCCAAATCTATTTTACATATTTACAGTGCATTACTTTAACATAAATTGAACTTGTTATGCCACTAAAAATAACATTCTTGGATTTTGGATTGCTTTCATAAAGTTTTGTTGGAAACCCTTTTGGCCAAGAGGCTCGACAAAACAAAACAAAACGAATTGCAAAAATAAACACAATACATGGGAAGACAATTGCAAAAATACAACACTACACAACAAATTAAACCAACAAATGACATTATCCGACTACTGGAAATCAACACAAGCCACTGTTAGTAAAACCACTGAATTGGAATTCAAATTCCTTTCACGTTGACACAAGAAAATTTACATAATATGTAGGCCTCCTTGCAATAGTGGCAGGGAGAGTGCGCTACCTCTAACAACTCTTCTCACAGAACCCCAAAACCCTACGTAACACACTAAGAAGAGACACCCAAGCTCCAATTCGACTCTCCTATGAAACCCATAACGTTGTATCTTATCTAATTCATGGGAGGGAATATTTTACATTTTAATTAAAACATCTTTAAATATTTTTCGCTCCATTACACATTCATTTGCATTTCATTTCATTTTTCATTTTCACTCCATGTGCATTTGCATTTACATGTCATTTGTATTTCATTTTACATTTACATTTAATTTTTGTAATTAATATTTCCAATGGTTACATTCAACTTCCAATAGGCCCCCGCCGCAAATTGCTAGCTCGTCTCGAGCCAGATGCGACTAGACAACCATGCTCACTTGCATTGTCATTGTGTGATACCAATCCACCTATAAATGTTGAACTACAAGTTGTTCCTTGATATTTTGCTTTACTTTGTGCTCCCTTTTTGTGCACTTCTTCCTCCTTCTATGGGTGTCCCAACCTCTTTCCCTCAAGACCCTAATGCTCTCCTTCTTCTGTGGGCATCCCAATCTCTGCTTGTAAGACCCCACCACTAACTACTATAACTTGCATTCATTTCTTTGTTTCTCTCCTTTCTTCCACTATCCATGTCTATTGCATCTACTTGGATGCTTTTTCCTCTATCACTTATCGGTGTTGTTGGATTTCTTTGTTTCTACCAGGAGCACGAGCCTTCATCTACAAAACTTTGTCTCTCGCTGTTTATTATTTTGGGACAGTTGAAATACAATGTACCAACTGGTTTGTGCAGGACCAGTTAGTAGCACCTGGTGTTGGTCTTAATGAAGACCACCCACATACTCTGTCCCAAGCTTTATTTTTGCATTACATGGGTTCTTGGTGAGCTAAAAAACATAATAATTAAAAATAACACAAAAGAAAATAGGTTGATAAGCAAAATTTAAAATTCTATGTTCTTTGTGTTCTTAGTTCTGGCTCCCTTGGCACAATTCATTACCAAGTAAAAGAAATTAATTCCCTTGCACTGTTGTTATACCCAACATATACAAAATAACCTATGCAACTTTTCCAGTTGCTAAAAGAAACATTTCATCTCTTCCTAGATGTTCCTCCAAGTAATCGGTCATATTATATGCCTTGATCAATATGGTGAGGGTCTCCATTTCTTTGAGGAATTCAAGGGCTTGGTCCACCATGTGGGTATTGGTGTAAATCCTCATCATGTTGATGAAGGATCCATCTATTGGGCCGTAATTGAGGAAACCCATCTTGTCAAAAACAATTTGCATCTTGTCAAAATGCCCTATAAAGTCCAACCAAAAAATCATCAATTCATAGACTGAAGAATCTAGGGCATAGCCTTCCTATTCCATGGCCTAGCGAAATACTCTGAGGGTCATTGTAGGGTCATTATGGTTGATCACCACCTTCATGAGGTCTTCTGATGGTTTTTGATGTTGTGTGTGAGTTTTAATTACACGCGCAATGTTGGATTGCCTCAGAGTTGCATGAGGATAAAATTCCAACAAAGTTACAAAGTTACAAAGTTAATGGTGACATGCAAATTCAGCCATAGGGGATCGACACAACTCTTGATCACAACTAAGGAACTCTCACACTTTCACATGGCTTCGCACTCGACCCACTTTCCAGTCCATGAAACCAGGGGTTATTGACAAGAAAATTCATCGCATCCATGGCTTGACATAAGGAACTCATGTTCGCTGGTGAAAAGGGACTCCAAACATCATTTAGCAGGGAGTTCAGATTCGTTTGGCGAAACGGTAGCTATCAGCGCTACCTCTCATTGGTCTCCATCACATTTCTCTCTTTTAGTGTGTAATTTCTAGCTATGATAGTAGACAATTGCTAAATTTACATATTATTTTGAGCTTCATCAATCGTTTTCTTCCATAATAGTGAAATTTCCTTCAAATTTCGTTGATGTTTAAAAGTCACCTGGCTTGCCATTATTTTCCTCTAAATGAACATGCTTGAATGGACCCTCCAATCCAACAAAATAGACACCTTTATAATTGCAAAATAATGAGGAGCCACCAAACTAATATGAACCCAACAAATTTTAAGCCAAGAAACTAATGATTTTTCACTCTTCCTGAAGTTACAGGCTAGCCAAGCCTATAACCTCCATCTGACCACAAGTTAAACCACCTGGGATTCTCTCCACCATTTTTACCACTTCGTTGAATAGGGGAACCAAGATTTTCCTGGCCGGTGCAATTTTTTGGCGACCCTCTTGGCCAAGAGGGCTAACCTAAGAAAATGAGACTAATTGCATAAATAAACACAATACGTGGAAAAACAATTGCATAAATACAACATGACATAGAAAATTAAGCCAACAAATGACATTACCTGATTATTGAAAATCAACACAAGCTATTGTAAATAAAACCACTAAATTAGAATTCAAATTCCTTTCAAGTTGACACAAGGAAAATTTACATAATGTGTAGGCCTCCCTACCGTGGTAGCATGGAGGTTGGCGCTACCTCTAACAACTCTTCTCACATAGCCCATACACAACACACTAAGAAGAGACACCCAAACTCTAATTCGACTCTCCTACAAACACCTAACCTTATATCTTATCTAGTTCATGGGAGAGCATATTTTAACATTTCAATGAAAATATTTTTAACTACTTTTCCCTCTTGCATTTCATTTCATTTTTCATTTTCACTCCATGTGCATTTACATTTACATGTCATTTGTTTTTATTTTACATTTACATTTAATTTTCATCATTAATCTTTCCAATGGCTATATTTGACTTCCAACAAGTTTCTTACCAGCATCATATATTGGAAGAGCAGGAGATTCAATATATCCACTTTCTACAAAGGGCCAGACATCAAAACCATGTGCTTGCACAAATGATTTCATCCTTCCACGCCAAAACACATAGTTTTGTTTGTCAAACAATCCATGATTTACCTTACACTGGTTAGAATGTTGTAAGGAACCTGCTCTAATACCAATTATTAGAAATATTGAGAGGGGGTTAAATCAATATTTCACTTATTTTAATTAATTTTGGACTTACAAATCATTAAATATCATTAGAATTAGATCAAATCACAAAATCAACATCACATCACATAAACAGTACACAAGAAATTTTATGTGGAAACCCAATGTGAGAGAAAACCACATAATGCTTTCTAATATTTATAAAGAGTACAATAATTTATCAGCACCAACTCCCTAGCATTCAGTTAGATAAACATTCAAGTTTATCAGGAAGCACCAACTCCCTAGTACTCAATTAGAAATTCATTCAAGTTTATTAGGAAGCACCAACTCCCTGAAAGGATGCACAAACACCCTATCATTACCAATACCAATTGGAAGGATGCACCAACACCATGCTAGCTTCAATTTGTTACCCTAACATCACCTTGCTACCCTGAATTATTCTGAGGAACCAACATAAAGGAGACTTCAATCTCCCCCTTACACCACCCTGCCACCCTTAAGATAAATGGAAATTTTATGGGCTCCCATACCAGGGACAATGACCCATTTACCATGATACTTCACTGTTGTCTCAACTGATACATGCCCAAATCACTATCTATAAGTTTAATAATATAAGATTTATTATTGTAGATATGACTTTTATTTCACTGACCTTGTACTGGAACTTGTCAATCATTTATCAAAATCATTACAAAGTATAGTACCAACAATGTAACAAAAGAAGCCTCATACCTCATATCTTTCACATCATTTTGGAAGAGGTTTGGTCATCATGCTATTGAGAATATGAACTTGAACTAGATGCCATTGGTATGTGTCTCCTTACTCACTGACTTTCTTAAGATATGTCCAAATATTTGTTCTCTAGTTTTCCCTCAGAGGAGCCCTAAAACCAACCTTAATCTATTCTTTAATTCTGATTTTAGTGTGTGGCCTAACCAGGGCCTAATCTTCTCTTAAACAATTGCTTGAATAAGAATTAGAAAATCCCTGGAGAATTTAGTGAAAAAACAACTCCATGCCCCAACCAAAACCCAATTAGGCCTCCAAAAGGACCTTAGAACATGCCTAATATATACTTCAAATGGATCTAGAACCTTGTCCATGGAACCCTTTCCTCTACCCTGAAACTCAACTTAATCAAGCCTTTCTTTTTCCCTAAAACTAAGCCTATACATGCTTTTCTTCTATGGCTAAAAAAATCTAATTTTGGCCCCTGTCCTATGGCCTACATAGAAATAACTCGACCCTTTTCCTGTGTCCTACATAGGGATAACTCAACCCATGTCCTTTGGTCTACACTAAGCTAACTTTGCCCCTATCCTACATCCTATAGAAGCCTAACTCAACCTCCACATAGAGCTCGATCAAGGAACATATTTAAAAAACAAACTTCAGTCTCCTTGCTTCAGAAGCGGCCTCAGATTAGGCCCTTGTTTGTCTCAGAAAATTTA
Organism: Pinus taeda; assembly: GCA_000404065.3. NCBI lineage: Eukaryota > Viridiplantae > Streptophyta > Pinopsida > Pinales > Pinaceae > Pinus > Pinus taeda. Next base: position 198,611 of record APFE030373557.1, read on the forward strand.
GTCTCAACCCAATAATTCACCACAAAAAAATGAAAACTAAAACACGAAGAAATTCGGCCTCTCCTCCAGATAACTAATTCCGCCCTTGGCCTCAGATATCTCAGAGTTAATCACACGAATGATGAAGAGTGGAATGATGCCTTTTGAGGGATCAAAAGTGCCCTATATGTACTTGAAAGGGGGGCATAATAGGAGGTTCGACCGTCCCTACAAATTTCAAATTTAAATAAAAAAAATACCCCCATAATGAGGCCAACTTGAACAACATTTTAAGATTATTTTCAAAAATTAAAAACCTCCTTTTAAAGGACGAATTTGGTCAATGAAAGGGGTGAGATGGAGGCACTTTTTGCAACTGCCAAGACCCATGATACTTACCCAAAACTCAATATGAGCATCATTTATTTTTATGAAAATTTTATGCCAAATTTGGACCAATCATAGAGCTTCCTTTACCAGTCATTTGGGGCACCTTGACCAAGACATCAAGGCTTCAATTTTAAGAGGTCATATCTATTCAACTGTGAGGAGTTATGAGGTGTGCCACCTACCCTTGGAAATGACATGACGAGTATAAACCGATGATGATAGTATAACATGCATTCTCACAATGATATGCCATAAGAAGGGTGGGGAAAGTGGGGCTTCTTTTGGCTTCTGCTAGAGTTGACATCAATGACAATAAATTTTCAACAAGTACAAATCTAGTCAATTCCGTAAATGTTATAATTTTTATCGTTGTGGTGGTTAAGAAACACTTTTTATTCGAATATTTCAATCGAGAGAGGGGATCCCACAAGGCCCTCTTTGGAATATATATTTCATTTTCCAAGGAAATCCCCACATATTGGGATTCTTCCCATATTTGTGGATAACAATCCTTAATAAAACCATAGTTGTAAAGAATGTGCCTCACCTAAAGGGATATAATTCAAGCACTTTCCAACATGGACAAAGCGAAGTGCTCAACAATATTGAGCTAATCCTTGCCAATACATGTGTGGCAACAAATGTGATTGTGTGTGTGTTCCAAAAAGCCAACCCAAGGGGTTAGATACTCACATGTGTGTGTGGGTGTGTTTCGAAAATCAAAACCAGGGGGTTAGATACACACATGCGTGCATGTGTTTTGAAAACAAACATAAGGGATTAGATATACTGATAATCACTACTTTGTTGTCGGGAATGTATGTACACACACATATTAAAATATTTATTTGTTATTCAAATTGATATGTTTTAAATCTACACCAACTCAACATCGAGCATAAACATTACACATATCACTCATATTAAGTTATAAGACATGATTTAATCTAGTAGGCGAGATAATGTATTCTACCAATGTAATCTAAAAAATTTATCCAAAACAATCCATTTTTACAAGCATAAGCGTACTTGAACATGTCATATAAAAATAATAACAATACCTTACATTCATCACTCGCAAACCACCTATTACCATTAATATATTTGAAAAACGATTGTAAAATTTCTTCAAATTATAAAAATATATATTCAATACTATTCTATAAAAATCATTTGAAGATTTTATAATTGACCCCAATGGTTTATTTAAAACTTAAATAAATAACGAAGCTATCACCTTCATGGCTAAATGACAGCTAAAGAGTCAGACAAATGAAGAAAAATCATGCTTCTTTTTGGTAAGTAATATAATTATGAGAAACCAAACGAGATGCATAATGTCAATTTCATCGAGAGCTAGAAAAAGTTCACTGAGAGTATACCATAAGTCTAACGAGTTTGTTTGAAATACATGGCCTCTAAGGCTATTCTTAAATAGAAAAACAAAATAACTAAGACTCAAAAGTGAAAAACCAAATGATAAATAAACCATTCAAGATTTTCTAGAATTTGAGTCTTCAACAACGATGTGTTTCCCATTACCTCATGGAGAACAACCTAGATTAGGAGGGAAGCTGAGGTGGGCTTCAATTTTCTTGAGTTTGTTGTCCCTGGAGGAAATTAGCATCTACAAATCTTCCAATTAGAGGGGAATCTCTTCTATTGCGGTGTTCATGTCCATCGACACGTGGCCCATCAACAATTTTAGATGCTAGTAAAGATCTAGTGCAAGCATGTAGTGCTTGTGATGACCCTGATAATGGCTTGTGTTCGAAACCTAATTGACGATCTCTATGAGCACCGCAAGATTTGTTATGTAGTGTCGCTCATCCATTATGCCATGCCCCATTCAAACAATTTCTTCTTAGATGCTTTGCAAAATGAATTCCCTGTACCGAGTTATTAAGCTCTTTGTTCAGTGTCGGGCTTCAAAACCTCCAAGCTCGTTGTAATAATTTCCACCTCAATGTACTTGAGCTTGTTGTTTCAACATGATGATCACCAGTGAGGGAAACTCCACAAACAAAGAGAAAGGAAAGTGGAGAATTGGCTACCATCGAAGAGAGCCCGACAAGAAGATAAAACATGAAGTAGAAAAGGCAAACATTGAAAGGCAAGTTGGTGCACCAAGGGAGAAGAGAAGGTGCATGATCAAGAGGAGTCGTGAGGTAGGACCTGCTGAAAAATCATGTGAGGATGAGGTGATGGCTAATGAAAGTGCCCCAATAGACCATAAATATTGACTCAACATTGCATTTTAAAAGGAGGAAATAGATGTTGGACTTTGATCCACTTATGTGCACATGGGTCACGAGACTATTTAATACAATCTCTTTGCATGCAACCAAACATTGTACTACTACCACAAGGTGTCCCACGACTCCAGATTAAGCCTTTATAGGAAGTGAACCTTATTCAATGGTAAAAAAACTCCTCGTTTTCCACTCTTAAATCCAACCTCTTTAGACAAAGAAAATTCATATTAACATCTCATAAACTATTAAGTATCTTCCGATCAAAAGAAACAAAATAGTATGTATGCATGCCACCCATAAAGGATGGTATTCGTACTTGAGTATAATTTACTTTTAATAAATTATTTTATTTTTCACTTTAAAATTTTGATTTCAACCAAAATTTTAAGGGTAATCTAAATTTTAGGTGAATTAAGTTTTTATGAATAATTGATTTTTTATTTTTTATTTCTATGTGGTTCAAGGACTAATAGAAAATATTTATACCAAGTATATCCATGCAAAGGAATCACTTTGTGCCATCTCAACCATGGAACAATATTTGTACCAAGTATATCCATTCAAAGAAATAACTTTGTGTCAACTCAACCATGGAGCCTAACCCTGAAAGTGTCAAGAGAATTGAACTAGTAACCTCTAAATAGCTAAAGTGCTTTACTAACAGGGACTCAACAAATTGAGCTAATCCTTAAAATTGAACTTTGCATTAATGAATTTTATTAGTAGATTACTTTTTTCTTTTTATAACCTCTAAATAGCTAAAGTGCTTTACCAACAATGACTCAACAAATTGAGCTAATCCTTAAAGTTGAATTTTGCATGAATGAATTTTATTAGTGTATTACTTTTTTCTTTTTATAACCTCTAAATAGCTAAAATGCTTTACCAACAGGGACTCAACAAATTGAGCTGATCCTTAAAGTTGAATTTTGCATGAATAAATTTTATTAATAGATTATTTTTTATTTTTATAACCCTAATCTTTAAGTTGAATTTGTAGATAAATAAATTTTATTTAGTAGATTTTTCTTTTTCTTCTTATAATTTTAAATGCTAAAGTTTACTTTACCAACAGATACAAACCAAATTGAACTATCCTTAAAGTTGAATTTTACCTTATTTTTTATTAATTAGATTTTTTTTAAATGGCGAAAATGGTTGATTATTTACAATTTAATTTATTAAAATTTTTATTTATTAAATTGGTAAAATTGTAATATAATTAAAAACATTTCAACTTGATTTTTATTATTTATTTTTTAATATATTATGGGTTTTATCCTTTTTATTAGGGTTATATCAACATTATTAGTTTGTATGGTTTCAAATAAGTTTAATGATTAAAATATGCTTTTGATAAATAAATTTAATCAATTGGATATTTATATAAAATATTTTAAACTATGTACATTTTTTTATAAATTTTAATAATAAAATTATTTTGAAAAATTTAATCCCTTTATCCAAAAACAAATAAAATCTTCTATACCAAACAAATAAATCTTCTACACCAATTTGCATTATTTAACTTTGAAAATTTTTTATTTAAATTTTTAATATCTATCATTACCATTAAAAACAGATAATTCATATTTTAAAACTTGAAATTTATATATTTATTTTTTTAAAATATCTATCATTACCATTAAACAATAATTCAGATAATGATAAAATGCTATTAAAATTTCTTTATCAAATAAATAAAATAATAAGATAATATATTTTTATAGTCCACGACAAAAGTTTCAATGATGTAAGTAGGACTAATTTTTTTAATAAAGTATAAATCTCGCTGTCGTACTTTTAACATGAATAAAGCATTAAACTTAAGTCAAGTCACTGAAAGTTCAAAAAATAACGGATGCATTAAACTTTTGATGTTAGAAGTAAAGTTCAAAAAATAACGGAGCACTAAACCCGTAATCCAGGCTAATCACTGAAAGTGACCCTCTAAATTTAAGGAATTAAACTCATTGACCCTCTATATTTAAGGAACAGATCTCATTTTGACCCTTATTCTATGCCATTGAGAATGGACATGGGAAAAGACAAAGACACATTTACAAGTTTGAGTGAATGACTCACATGACATGTCAGATAATGATATGCTCATGGATCACATGACATCTCCTCCTCTGAAACTTCTTAGATAAGTGACCCTCTAAATTTAAGGAATTAAACTCATTGACCCTCTATATTGAAGGAACAAATCTCATTTTGACCCTTATTCTATGCCTTTGAGAATGGACATGGGAAAAGACAAAGACACATTTACAAGTTTGAGTGAATGACTCACATGACATGTCAGATAATGATATGCTCATGGATCACATGACATCTCCTCATGTGAAACTTCTTAGATCATTGTGAAATCAACACCCTATGAAAGACACGTGGCACCCTAGATGTCATAGTCTTAGGACTTTGGGTGGGTGACCCACACCTTAGTAAGGATACCCTTTATTCTTATTTTTATCTTTTGTGATGGGGATTTGTTTAATCCAAAAATGCGCCAAAAAATATTAATGATGGGACCAAGATGATAAATATTAAAGTGTAATTGGATCTAGATCTTCCCTGTATCCAATCCAAAAATTATTTATGATGGGCCCAAGGTGTCTACCATTAATGACACTTTAGAAGATGTTATAATAAGTGTAGATTATCTAGAAATCCAGTGTAAGAGGTGGGATCTAATATTTTATTTTATGGTAAATTGTGTAAATCACTACAATGTCTATCTTTCACATGACACCATGTTCTCCTAAGGCACTCACTTCTGATTGCTTTTATTTTAAAATGGCAAAATTGGATATATTTTAATGGTTAATGGATAATTATTATAATAATTTGAGTTGTTAATAGTAGTATGGTTTGTTTTTTTTTTTTAATTATTTTAAAATTATAATAATTATCATAATTTACTTGTATTTATAATGAGATAGATATCTATTCTTATCAAATTTTTTGGGGTTGTTAATATTATTTATTTTCTTATAAGTAAATAGGATGAGTTTTAACCAATAAAAATAATTTTAAGTTTGGTTCATATACTATTTATTAAAAAAGAATTGTTTACTTATATAAAATTATTAAAAAACCATGAGTTAGAAAATCTAAATCATTGGAATAATTAAATCACACAACTCTTAACATAATTAAATTATAATTTTTTTTTATTATATAATTTTAAACATATATTATCATATAAAATAAATTTTTTCAAACTAAACTTTTCAAAAACCAATTATACTAAACTAAATGTGATAATTTATATTTTTATAAATTATATTATTATTAAAATATTATGGCATTTTTTTTATCCTCTAATTAACTCATGTTCATAACTCAGGTTCATATTAGAAATAAATATAAACAAATAAAATTAACCAATATAAAATCACCTCAATTACTACTCACTACTCACTGACTATTATTATTATTATAAATTTTAACTCTTCAATAACACAATCAATACTACATTTACATTGCAATAATAATTTTTTCCCTCGGCTAAATGGGTTGGAAAGTTATAGTAAGTTATTGCCATTATGACAATTACAATATATAAAAGCAGTTGTCTATAATGAGACTATATAAAATACATGAACATCATTAAATTTATTGGGTTATTTAGAGAAGCATTTATGTAATTTTCAAAGGGGTGTTATTTTTTTTTTATTTTTTTATTTTTTTAATGAATAAAATTGTAAGTAAGAAATTATGATATATGTGTAATTGGAGTGATATTGTTTTAATATTATAATTTAGATAATAGTTGTGTTGTGGTTATGTTTTAAATTTGTATTGAAATTTTTATTAGAGTTATGATTGAAAATAATATTTATAATATTTTTTAGGTATTTTTTTATTATTATTGTTAAAATTTTACCATTCAAGGTTAAGTTTTCAATGATATAGGTCTATCAAAATTTGTATAAAATTTTAAAGAGATATTGGTTTTTTTTAAGAAACTATAGTTTTTGTATTAATTAAAGTGGAAAACAAGCCAATGCCATTACATGTTGGAGTTGATCTTTTTTATCAACATTCAAAGGATGTTAAAAAACTATCTTATTTTTGTCTTTTTTTTCCTCGCTAAAATTCTAACTACCCTTATTTTATACAACCTCCAAAAAAACTCCATTATATTTCCAAATTTACAATACATTTTGAAACAAAATAGATATATCTAGCCATTGTTTCCCTTCTCATCTTGAAGGTCTCCTTCTTGCCCATTTGGTTCTGCTTCCATCTTCTGCAAGAGTGCTGAGTCCAAAGTATGGGCCAAAGGTTCTTCTAGAGGAAGCATGACCAACTCATTAGGGGAGAGGATATCAAGGACCCTGAAAACTTCTTTTAGAACGCTCAAGGTCGTAATTTCCACTTTTATCTCGATATTGTCCACCTTCATATTCAAAGTAACCACCTTGGTTGTCAGATTGTCAACTGTCAACTGCATTCATTCCACGTCTTCACACAACTCTTCCAGCTGCGTGGTGATCAAGGCGAAGTGGGAGCAAGCTTCCAGGTTGACATGTTCACCAAGCTTGACTACTAAGGCAGAGAGGTCATCCAATTTATCCATCAACTGATCCTTATTGAAGTTTCCGCAGTTATCCCTACTTGAAGACGCCATCTTGCACTGCACTCAAATTATTACACAGAGTAATGCAATTTTCGTGACCAATAGACTCCATTTATAATCTTCAACTTGGGTTCTTTCCACTTCAATCTCAGTCTCGTTGCATTGAATGTAGATGTCCCTTAGCTGCACTCCCCTGACACAAAGATCCATTGTTGAATCCTCTGCCCAACATTCTAAGTTCAGGGAATTTTAACCGCTATAGGATGGGTGGGGTTCCATTCTGTGTTCCCTTGAAGCAAGATATAAATGCGGTGGGGGTTAAACTCCACATGTCTTCGATCATGGCATTTTCATTCACACTCTCCCAGTTGTTTGCTCTTCTCCTGCTACTCTACTTGCAAGGATGCCATCTTCTAAAGCTCCTCTCTCCCACAGGGTTAGAGGTTTCATTAATGTAATTGACATGCCTTAATTTGCATCTTACCAAACCTCCAAGTATGATTACTCGATGCGTTTTAGCTTCAATTATATAACTCATTAGGTTCATGGAATAGGAGTTATACATGGATCTTCTTGATCTTGGACTATTGTTCCTTGGTCAAGGGTTGCTCCTTTATTTTCTTGTTCATCTACACTTTGATTATTTTCCCGTTTGATGTGGAAGAAGGATATTGATTTAAACTTCTAAATTTTCATCCATATTTTGAGGGACATTGGTGACATATCCTTCTCTATGAGGTCTTTTGCATTGTGGAACTTTTGGATTATTGTTATTGAGTCCCCAAAAAATTTGAGCTGAGGTATCCTCCTTGAGAGGGAAATCTTCAATCCTTGCTAGAGGGCTAAAGGCTCTGCTTGATCATTTGTTGTCTTGTCTAAGCTCCAGGAAAATGCCATCTCTATTTCTTCATCGAGGCTATAAATGACTCCTCCCGCTCTTGCCTCCCCCAAGAGACATTGTTTCACCATGGACAAAACTTGGATTATGATGGAAGTGTTATGTTAGAAATTTTTGCTAAAATCATATAAGAGTTTTGGAAAATAAAAATTAAAAAAATGATCCTTTTGTTACATTATTAGATTAGCACTATCTAATCCTTTTTTCTTTAAACTAGACTGAGTCTAGGCTAGGGCTAGCTCTAATGTTGGATGAATGAATACTTTTCCCAGTAGTGGAATGTTGTCACAAAATTATATTAGATTTAGTCAAGCTTATATGCCCAATAATGGAATGTTGTCACAAAATTATATGAGATTTAGGCAAGCTTAGATGCCCAATAGTGGAATGTTGTCACAAAATTATATGAGATTTAGTGAAGCTTAGATGCCCCTTGGTACAATATAACCCCCACGATTGGCTCCCACCCTCATTCCCTCCCCATGAGATTTGAGCCTAGGACATGATAGAGACTAAACCCCACACAAACCAATTAGTCTTCACCTTATATGTAGCAACATCTAATCTTATTTCAAGCTTTCCTTTAGTAACCCCTTGAGTCCTAAAATCTATGTTCAACCCTTTTGAGATTTGTGGTGGGTAAATCCTCAATTTTACAAGATTAGATTAGAATTGTCTAATCATGTAATAAACTTCTCTTTAGATGTTGAATTTTACAATACAATATATTTGGATCCGTAATCAATTTGTTGTGAATCTAGGTCAATTCAAAATTGGCAAAAACCCTTAGAGATATCTATCCATTATGCACAAAACTTGAGTCACTATGAAAGTGTGATCATCTTGAAATTTCGCCAAATTCTTGTCAATGTTATGGTCTAAAAAAGATCCTTTTACTACAAGATTAAATTAGCGTTGTTTAATCTTGATGCAACCTTTCATATATATATATATATATATATATATATTGTGAGCTCATAATAGAGGCTTGACTTGTGGCTTGAGAAATCGTGACTAATGAGGCATTTAGGCTCTCAAAATCAATCACTTGAGAATCACACATGACCTAGGCCACACCAACTCTTCACATACATAAATGGATTCACATCAGGGAGCAACTTAACAATACATCCATCTCCATATTTTCTACACCCCTAGGCCAAACTTTTTTTATATTATTAAAAATTGGTTAAACACAATTTTAATCCTATTATTTTATAATTTTGATGAAATTATTCATAATTTAAATTAAATTATCGATTTGAATCCATAATTTCACCCAAATAAAATTGGTTGAAAATTTAAATTATATTTAAAGCTTTTTGTCGAATTCTTAAAATATTAGTCGTTGGAAATGATAATTTTCTATAAAATTAATTAGTTTTAAGAGATTTTTTATCCATTTAAATTAATTAAAAAACAATATCTTTTCACCCTCCACATTTAAAAAACGATTATAACCAGATAATTATGCCTGAAATTTCTAAATGTAATGAAAAGAGAATGCTCCGGAAAATGATTCTTTCATTTCTCTGTAGGATTAGGTTGCTGGAACTTGTGTCATAGGTTCGTGATGGAGACATGTGGAATTAGCTATGAATAGACAAACCGGACGAACTTTGAGATTTTTTTGCGCAACAACCAAAGTAGTATTGTAGACTGAAGACGGAGCTACTAGCTCACTAACCCTGCACACCACTGACCTTCCTCAATCTAAATATATTTTATTTGCATTTGGTTCCATCTCCAAGATTTTAAATTGCTAAGCAATTTATTAGTGAAAACCTCTGTTTTCAACGCCCCTGCTTTGGGATTCCACTGATTTGATGATTTGGTTTCTCACAATCAATATAATAATGAGGTGCCCAGTTACTTATCTTCAACTCTTCTGATGAGCTGAGGCTAGGGGAGCTAGCTCTCTGGGTGTGGAATGATGGCGAACAACATTGTGATGGGCAGATCATCATCATCCTCTAATGGGTTGTTTAAAGCTGATACAATCGGGCAGAGAATGATCGGCCTGATAGCCAATCTGTGCTTCGCCTTGTTCGTGATTGGAGTGGTGGTGTTCACCATACTGGCAGCCACATACCAGCCTGAGGATCCATTTCTTCAGCCATCAAAAAGCATCACAGCATACTTGACCTCCACTTCCAATGCCACTTTCACTGAGGATGAATCGGTGGTCCGCACAGGCGAGGATTTCACTACCAAAGTACAGAAGGTTCAAGAAGTAGAGTCGAATCCCATTTCGATTGCAGAAGTTAAAGAAGAAGAAGTTAAGGCATCCAGTGAAAACTCCGTTTGTGATACCAAAACCATCGATTGCTCTGATCATGAAGTGGGTGCTACCATGATGAAATTTGCTCTAGAGAAGTTCCAGGACATTAAGTTTTATGGATTTGGGAAGCCTGTTCAAGGATCTAATGAAAGCAACTGTGAGATGTCATGGAGGTTCAAGCCTAAAGTAGGGAGGTCTGATGTGCTCTACAAGGATTACAGAAGGTTTTCTCTGCAAATCGCGGATCCCAAGTCCTGCAACTACACAGTGGTCGGTGTTGGGGATTGGCATTCTGGGAAAAAAGCCCGGAAAAGGAAGCATAAGAAACCATCAGGGTTTGTGCCTGAGAGGTTGAAGCCCTTGACTGAGATGCCTGCAGTGGGAGAAGTTGTGAATGATTCTGTGCCTGTGGTGAAATCAGAGGGGACTTTTAGTAAAGGTAAGTACTTGATGTATTCTCGTGGTGGGGATTATTGTAAACCAATGAGTCAGTATCTGTGGAGTTTTCTGTGTGCATTGGGTGAGGCTCGGTACTTGAATAGGACTTTTGTAATGGAATTGGATGTTTGTTTGTCTGGGGTTAATAATCCGGGACACCCAGATGCAAAGGGCAAGGATTTCAGATTTTATTTTGATTTTGAGCACTTGAAGGAATCGGCCGCTGTGATAGATCAGGGCCAGTTCTGGATGGACTGGAACAAGTGGCAGAAACAAGATGGCCTTAATCTTAATATGGTGGCTGACTTCAAGGTCACTCCGGTGCAGCTGAAGGAGGATCAAAGCACACTGATCTGGAGGAAGTTTGACGCTGCAGAGCCGGATAACTACTGGTACCGAGTCTGCGAAGGCGAGATGGAGAATGTGATACAAAGGCCATGGGATCTGATCTGGAAGTCTAGGAGGCTGATGGAGATCGTCTCGGCGATCAGTACAAGAATGAACTGGGATTTTGATTCAGTTCATGTTGTTAGAGGGGAGAAGGCAAAAAACAAAGATCTCTGGCCTAATCTAGATCAGGACACGAGCCCTGATGCACTGCTGCAGAAACTCAGGTATAGAATAGACGAGAACAGGGATGTGTATATTGCCACAAATGAGATGGATACTATGTTCTTCGAACCCCTCAGAAGTACCTACAAGCTTCACTTTCTGGATGATTTCAGTGACCTCTGGGCCGAGAACAGTGAATGGTATAATGAGACATTGGCTCTGAACAATGGGAATCCTGTTGAGTTTGATGCGTACATGAGAGTTGAGGTTGATACTGAAGTGTTCTTCAGAGGCAAAAGACAGATCGACACATTTGGTGATCTCACCAAGGATTGCAAAGATGGCGTTGGTACTTGTTCATCTTGAAAGAGAATGCCGCAGTGCTAATGAAGTTGTCAACGGATTCTGGATTTACAAAGCCTTTCTGCAAGGTTTTGTCCATTCATTTTGCATTCGATTCCTTTTAGAAGGGAAGAATTTAAGGCAAAAAAGCAAGTGCATTTTCTGTTATGAGTAGCATATGTAGCATTGTGCCTAATTTCAGTTTTATTTTTGTTATTGACCTCTGAGAAGTGTTTCGTTCAGCATAGATTACTTCCAAGTAGAATTCACAGGTGATGTTAGTCTTAAAACAGTATTTGGCAGAACAACTCCAGAAGTTTGAATAAGTTTTAGTTGTCGACACTGCAGATCACCAGGCAGATGTATTGTCTTACTTATAGTTCAGATTAATGATACAAAGAGATGATTCAAGAGCATGCCATTCTGTTTTCTTTTCGATTCGATGCGTATTGCTCTGAGTGATTTGTTAATGCCAATTGGTTTTAGGAGTTTCTCCTGCTAAATTGTGTAGCAATCAAGAATTATCTATGTTTCAAGTCCATGAGCTAGTTGGAATTAGACTGTTTTTGTAAATTATTTTATAGATTGGTTAGTCCCAAACGAAAGAAATAATGCTTGATATACTCTGCGTCTTTTGGGTTTGCCTGTATGATGTGTTTCACTCATGATGCAGAGGACATGGCTTATTACATGAGTGTTATTCTCACTGATATGTGATGATGAGCTCATCTAGTTGTAGTCACAATATAAATACAGAATGTAGTGCAGTCACAAATGTTAATAGTCAAAACATAGACCTCAATGCCAACTGAAGGCCGACCTCAGCGCAGGAAATCATTACGTTAAATTACCTGAGAAGCTCACCTAGGACATGTTTTAGTTTAAAAGATTCTTTTCCTTACAATTTCGCTTTTGGAAAATCTTCAGGAGTCATCTGTTTACTAAATGCCATTTTGCTCTAGTGTGCTGTCGCTGCTCATATATTGATATCTTTTCCTTAATTATGCTGGTGCTAAATTTGTTTTGATTTCCTTTTGGGCTTTGTTTAGCATTCCATAGTTACCAAAGACAACTTCCTAAGGGTACAAAGGGCTACCGGATCTTGCTTCATTTTGGTAAGATACAGTAAAATAAGATTCTTAAAATGACAAAGTAGGTATTTTAAGAAGATGGATATGTTAATCAAAATAAGTATTTTGATTTATTCTTCACAGAGTGCAATTTGAAGGCCTTTCAATAGCTGTCTTAATTTATTAACTTGTGCAAATTGACCAAGTGAAGATAACAAAATTATAGATCGTATTAGGTCAAAAGCTTATATTGTGATCTGGGTGGTTATGATGGGCTGTAGGCATATCTATTGGTGTATTAAGATTAAATCCTAAAATGGTCCGAGTCCTGAGAGGTCTTAGGCCGCAAACGTTCATACTTATTAGGTCCCCATGTTCTCACTGTAGCTTGAGGGTGCAACAATCAATTACAATGCTGGTTAAAGGTGTTATATAAAACCAGACAAGTTATACTCTGGTGTCAGAATCCAGGCCTCAAACATAATTCCATGCTGTTAGAATCTGGGGTCCTCTGTATATCTCTTTTCATCTCCTTCATAGATCCAGAGTTTTAGGATCCATTGGATTCCTTTGGGAAATATTTGGAGTCCCCTGGCTATCAACAGGGGTTGCAAGAGTTCAAGTGTCACTTGAAAAGTTTTAGTTTCTAAAGCCAGGTCCTTTCTATAATCAGCCAAGAAGAGCTCCTCTAACCAGTAAAGATCCTAGTTTTCAGAGCAGTCTGATCTTTTTCTTTCACCCCGTATGGGAATGAAATCATAGTCTTACATAACTCCATTACTAGATTCACACGGCTAATAAGATTTGGAGGCCTTTGGGTAAAACAGAGACCTTTGTATAAAGAAAATGGTACTAGCCTCTGGAACATTATGTTTTCGAAAATTACGATTCAGCTCCTGTCATTGTAAATTTGTACAAGGTAAACATGATATTAATACCATAATGAGGGTAATACTAATCACAAGGATAACCGTAAATAAATATAACGTGTTCGATTTTCTTTGGTGTGGATTTCAAGTATCAAATGGCAGGAGGAAGATAGTGAGCTTCCAAGTGAAGCGTGGAAGGGAGGTTGAGTTTGAGGATGCTAGTTTATCTTTAATATGTGTAATATTGACACTTCTGCCTTCATAGTTGCATGGCACAACCACACGTCTTGTTATCTATGATCACTGAGGCATTTGTTCTTTCACTGGTTGGTGGCTTCCATTGTCATGGAATAAATTCTATGATGTTGGAGCTGCACTATATGGTGATCACCATAGTGTGAGGAGTAGTTCTATGCTAATTTGTTTAAGGTTTTCGATGCTAATCTAAAGATGGTATAAAATCTTTAGGGAGAGATTTTGATGGTAAAACATCTTTTTTCCTTATCATGATACTGTATCAAGGTGCAAGAAAACATTTCACAATGCATCTAATAACAATTCAAATGATAAAAGTCAGGGAATAAATAACTCAAAACAAATGCAGTCCAGGGTTTTAAGGATTTAGTGTAAGGTTCAAATATTTTTCCTCCATGTTAAAGTGGGTATTTGTTCCAATTAAATATGAAGTTAAGGTTTACAGCTTCCTAAGTATGGATCAAAAGTTTTTATGCATACATAAAAAGTGTTTCAGACAGTTATCAAAATTGTTTTTGATTCCTGCAATGCTTCACTCTCACTCCTGGAATGGATTGGAATTGTAGAATCGGCAATCCATATCTGAATTCCTGGATTTGGCCTATTTTGAATCCCGATATGAATCAGAGTACGAGATCCATTATGACATGTACATGATCCCTCTTTGTATATGAAACATATCTTCTGTAATATGTAAAGTTAAAATTCTAAAAAATAAAACTTGTGGGATTCCTGAGGGTGCGAGAATCTTTTGAAGGAAAAGAGTGGGGGAGGGCAAGGGGCACCCATTACTTGTCCATTCAGTCTAAAACACAAACAAATACCCTAATCCTCCTTGTTGAACAAATTTTGAGAGCACTGTTAGTCATTGAGAGAGCCGCCATGGCAAAACTGACAATAACATATAGCTATCAAATTCGGTCAATCAAAATTCGGTCTAATTGGCTTCCGGAAAAATTCAGAAGCCAATTCAAAATTCATTACAGCCGAGCAGAGCATATTCCCAATCAAAATTGTAAATTTCTCATGGCCCATCTACTCTTCAGAAACCTTTCCGGATCCATAAGGTGGCATAAGATTACCAACTTACCCATTAATGAATGTGAAGGCAGGTTGATTTTTTATATAATGAGTTGTTACAGAGTAAATTCTTTAGCAGGGCTGTTAATGAAATCTTATGATGATAATAGGCTATCTAGAGAATAGGGGTTGTAAAACAGAGTATGAGCATATGTGTGCTATATGCGAGTTATTAATTTATTAATTTGTACTTTGCATACATGTGTGGTATCCTCTTCAAAACAGAAATATCTTGGTTGAAATTTTGATTTTTCTCCAGGGTGGACTTCCTTGATTGGGAATTTAAGTGCTAAATTCTAATGATTAATGTTTTATATTATATAGAATAATTGATGTTGCTGCTGATTGCTGTAAAGTAGAATTTGGTTGGGTGTGGTGAATGAATAATTAGTAATTAAAATAACAAATGTTGCTGTTAATTATTACAACTTAGAATTTGGTTTGGTTGGGAGCAAGGGTAAGTATATAATGTAAGAGAATATATGACTCTATTATAAATATAAATATAGTTGGTAATGTGGAATCTTGATGTGGAATTTATATGGAAATTCAGATTATTTTGGATATCATATAATTTATAGTGTAATTGAGTACATAGATGAATACAAAAATTCTTATAATCCGTTATTCTGATGTAAAACTATGTGCTTTGTTCAATTATAATATTTTATATGCCATATCTATAATTGAAAACCTTTTTTTTTATGTTTTTAATATTATAATTAACTATTTCAATTTTTTAAAATATTGAAAAATAATAATGGGTCTTCTTTCCTTTATTTTTTTGTTAAATTTGATATTATTGGCATTTTTAATTGAATTTTCAGGTATATTCTTATTTTTAATATTATTTTTATTTGAGTCAAATTAGCTGTTTTAATCTAACCATTAGAGTTGAATTTCTTTTCTTGAGTGCCTAGATCTCATTCTTCATCTTGTCCTGATGATGAACACACTGGATAGTTCAAAACAACGCGACAAAATTTCTGCAATATGATTTTTACCGAAAAATGTCTCAAAATCAATATTTTAAGTATTTGCAAGACATATATTCCCACATTTGTTTGATATTGAATTTTAACTAATTTAATTTTTCCCCTGTCAAATCAAATTCAAATTTGAACTTGGTAATTATTGATAAACATTGCGCAGTCACTATTTAAAGAGCAGATTGGCATACCACGAGTCCCATTTGGCAGGTTTGTAATCCACAGTTGGCACATAGAAAGCCCTCATTTCTTTTTCTTTCATATTCCTTCATCATTTTCTTTATTTTCCCAATGGCCTTGTGTTAATCTGCTGGCTGCGGATTTTGTGGTGGGAGAAGTGGTGGAGGGAGAGGAGACGGTGAAGGAAATAAGCAGAAATGTGCTCTTGATTTCTCTGTGGAAGAACGTGACAACACAATGGAAGAAGAGCAAAAATCCTGGTGGAAGCTGCTTGTGCATTGCAGTTAGCACAAGATGAGTTATACAGGGTAGTCCTATAGTAAGGTGAAAGTCCATTTTCTTCAGAATTTCATAGATGTTGAATTTTGCACTGTTGTCTCTCCCAGGGAAGTTGCACAGTTTCAGGAGGAGCCCCATGAAACACAATTGCCCAAGGAGGAAAGGAGGAGCGGAAAGTGCACTGCCTAAAAAACTAATTGTTGAAGACAGAGGGTAGATTAGTTTTCATGTTTTTTAATTTTAGATTCTTGGAGCCACAGAAGAACTCGGTTATTGTAATTTCACATTCATCATTTTGACATATTGTATTATGAATATATTTCATGATGAATTTGCCATGATGTAATTTTAACGCTTTTTATGATTGAAGCAGAACGTAGAAATTTGTGATATTTTATATTTTTGGATAGCCTCTACAATAACCTTGCGGAACTAGACTAAGGTGTCTAAGTAGGGAATGCAAATAGGGACCTTGTTGGCACTAAACTAGCCAAAGCCAAATATTTGTCAAGATAACATTGGTTAAACTAACTAATGAGTTCCACTCATTCTTGGAATCAATAAACCTAAAATATGCTAAAACTATATATTTTAAATTAATAAGAAATACTAACACTTGATATATATTTTAAATTAATAAGATATACTAATGCTGATACATATTTTAATGTTAGTTTTAGGAGGTTTCTAGATGCTATAATATTAGTGAGTTAAGAGCTCTGTAGCATACTTTAGGTATGCTTACATTGATTTATTGTGTCTTTTTAAAAAGGAAAACAATATTATCAAAACCCACTATTTATTTTAATTTAGGATTTCTCAACTGGGACTTAACAAAAGTAATTTTAAGATTGCTTTTCTAGCTTGTTGAGGTTTTTTTATAGGTACCAAAATTAATGAAGATGTAACTAGGTTTATTAACAATAAAAAGTTAAAATGATGAAAAAGAAGTTGTATGCATTATTTATATTTATTGCTCAAGGATGCATTCCAACAAACAAATAATCAATATAATAGGGGATATAATTTATTCCTATGAACATAGGACACATCTAGTTGTACACTGAAAGAGTGGGCTTGTACTACATAGCTCACTAGATGATCTCCAATAATAAATTAAGTTGGCATTGTAACAACAACTAGCAACTGTAATTAATGATCAAAATTATTCTATTAACTACCGATCCAAAATGGTTTAAAGATATATTCCTTTCATCACATTATTCTACTATGTCTTTGGGTCATTGCTTAGTCTCTAAGAAAGATAACTAAAACAACTAAGTAATCTCTAACTAGCTCAATGCTCTCCTATGCAACACAAAGGGAATAATAAGGAACGAGGATCCTTAAAAAGAACTAATTGAAAATGTACATTGTGATCTAACAATCTAGAACTGTCCTATCATTTGGGGAGATATTTGTGTGGTTTAGATGCTACAATTTGAGTTGTGAAAGGAGGAAACATAAGCAACCCCTCTACTTTAATCAATGATAGAGCATGTTCATACAAAATGAGATCTAGGATGTTTCAAACCCTAGATCTAAGGTTTCATTGCATATTTTAAGGATGTCCCAACTTCATGACTAGTTATCTTTCAGAGTGATCCAGATTGAATCATTATATTGTTTTTCATCCATCTCGATGCATTCAAAGTGGAAAAAGTGGAGGAAACAACTGACAAGACTTTTTTTACTAGCGGGACCTAGTTTGGCAAAACAGGTTTAAAACCTTCCAGGAGAATTTTGAAGAATCAAATGATGATTTTTGGGGTTAATTATTTATATATATATATATATATATATATATATATATATATATATATATATATATTTTTTTTTTTTTCTCTTTAGCACAACACATTTTCATGTTATTCTACACACATAAACCTTTCCAATGCGCAAAAATCGCGTCAATCAGCGTCCGTATGCGAATGTTATGCCACTCAAAAGTTGACCTTCTTGTTTTCACCACCATAATTCAAGAGGATGCCACATCAATGCCCAATATTCATGGAAAAGGAGCTAGCCACGTGATTATGATGTAGAAGACTCTAGAAGATTCTATATTGTAACTCTAGTTAAGTGTTGAGGTAGCGAAACCTAACCACCAATTGATTATCAAGCTGTGTTATAACTGGACCACTAGGAGGAAAAGAGATTCCATTATTTCAAGTGTGTTTGTTCCATAGTTGAGCAAGAATTGCCAATAGGGATAAGAGGTAGAGCACACAAAGAGGATTTGTGCACTTTATCAGCACACGAGCCACAATCCATACTTCTTTGTACTCAACCATATTTCTAGACAGAGAAAGAGAGCGAAGCGACCTCACCTTCCAAGTGGATTTTTCTCCCGAAAGGGTTTCTCAGATCTAATCTTGTATCATGTGTGTGTGAGCTTTTATTTTTTTATTCTCTATTTTTCTGCATAATTTTCATTCACATGCATGCACTATTAACAATAAATCTATAGATCCAGAAATCTAATAAAACTGTAATATTGTAGAATTTCATATTTTAAATTTAATATTATTATATTTGTTGTGACGAACTATCTAGTGGAATATCCACGACAATTCACAGATCATAGAGTGCCCATATTTTTTCCTAATTAATGTCATTAGATGGAGAGTGGCTGTGGGATTTCCAATTGTGCTCATAGTAGAACTTTTGGAAAAAATTAACAGGGTTATGGTGTTTTAAAACTATTGTGAGGGACCTGTTAGTGTCGATATCTTCATCCCTCCATCAGTGATCAAAATTCTCTTGTTGCATTGCATTTTAGGTATCTCATATGATCAGCTACATTCCATTAGGATCATGAATCATCTGATGGTAGTGGCATTTTATAAATTTTTCCCTTGTGATCTTTACCTGCTGGCCCATTTTCAGGTCATTTACAGTCATTTTTGTCTTTACATCTGCAAAAAGTCATTTTTAGGGTTTTAGGTCTCATTAGGTCTAGGGTTTGTCCTCAAGGTCTTGTAAAAGCTCAATAATGGTCAACATGCGCATGAGGAGGTCAAATAAAGTCTCAACAACAAAAATTTCGATAATCACATGCTCAGTGATTGATCACTTTGCCAAGCTCCCGCATTTCCTCCCTTGCAAAAGAGTCAAAATTTCAAAGCATTTAGTCCATCAAAGGCAAAAAGTAAGACAAACTGCCCAAAACAAAGTTTTAAAAAACAAGTGAAATACAAACTTTTCATAAGTGAAAAATAAAAATCATTGGTATATAAAGTGTTTTCATGTCAAAGGAAGCTCATTTGTATGCCAAAGGAGAAGAGAGCAAGTGCAAATCATGTTTTTGAGCCGAAGGAGTGAATTTGCATCCAAACAGTGAAAACTTGGAGGCGCGACGCACCTGGGTCAACGCGCGGTGCACCTGGCCTACGCGGCGCACACAGAGAAAAATTTGCACTGGGTTTCTAACTGGCGCGACGCACCAGAGAGGCGCGGCGCACCTGTGAGTGTGCGCGACGCATCAGTCTTCAAGGCTCGAAATCATCCAAATCTTCCTCCAAAGCTCCCAAATCACAAATTCTTCATTTCACAAGTAAGTTGACACCCCCATATTGCCGATGTATGAGTTTCCATTAGTGTTTATAGTGTTTCAGAAAGGAAAAAATCAAACCTTAGTTCCTTGCACAGTTGTATTGAGAACACTGCCTAGGGTGTACAAATTACAGTTTTTGCTGTCCCATTCACCCCTGCCATTTCACTTCCCTTCACTACCATTTCATTCACCTCTTTCCTCCTTCCCTTTTTCACTCACACTTACCTATTCCCCCTGCCCCTAAAACTAATAACGCTAATCCCTAATCCCACTACCCCAAACTCTAAATTGATAGCCTAAAACCCTAAACATCATTCCCCAAACCCTGCAATTTCCAATAACCCTACAAGCAGCATCCCAAACCCCCCATTCACAGTCCCTTCACAGTCCGTATCATCAATCCCTGTTGTTTAGTAGCAAATACCTATTGAAAATATAAAATCTCTTCATACTCATCTAAGAAAAATCAAGCATTGGCAAACATGGAGTTAGATTCTTCGTATGACAGAAATGAAGAAACAGTAAGTGACCCTTCTAAATAAATTCATGCACCAAGGAGACCTCACAAGGGTGGAAAACATATCTGCGAGGAGCCCACTACACTTACTGAGTTGTTGGCCTGCTCAATGGTTGTAGCATGCTTCAAACATTAGTGCTGCTATCAATTTTGTGAGATGGTGGAAAGAGTCAAATATCATCATGCACTGGCTAGATTGTTTGTCCTCCATATTCACAACGGTCAGGTCATTTTGGCAGGTGTTACATTCACTTTGACACTGGAATCTATCGCTGAAGCAACAGGTATTCCGAATGTGGGTGAATAGTGGAACAAGAGACAGCTGGTGGACAGAGAACATTATGAGCCTTATATCAAGGCTGGTTTTCAGAGGCAGATTAGTAGAGTTTTCCTTTTCAGGGATCTTCAGGACACATATGCTCCATTGATGAAGCTCATAATTAAATATTTCACCTGTGAAGGCAGATTTTCTCGCCTATATGCCTATCACATTAGATTATTAATGCATTTTACTAGGGTGAGGATGATGAACCTCCCCTATTTCATATGCCGGAATATCGAGAAAATGACCACATTAGTGCAAATGAAACCTCCTCATCAACAATATAACAACATCTATCACTTTGCATTAATCAAGATTATGGTTTTGCATCAGCTTAGTTTACTGAATGTTTCATGGGAGGATTTCATTTCACATGAGGTCTTCACAGGCTCTCAAGTACCCCCACCAGTTTTTCATGAGGCAAGAGAGCCTTCACATCAGCAAGAGATGCATGAGACTCAAACCACCAGTGTGCCAGTGTTTGTCACTTACCAAAAGAGCACAAGGAGATTGTTTGTAGCAGCAAAACGAGTACTATTTCCACCCGGGGTGGAAGGGGTCTCGTTTCCTTCAAAAACAAAGCAGGTACAGGACAAGGGTAAGCAGCCATTGCATGATGAGGGGCCTTCAGAAGGTCAAGAGAGATATTTCATCCTCATTTAGGATGATGACATCGATTTGGGCTCCCAAAGCTCAGAGCTCAAGGAGATCATTCAGGAACAACAAGTTGACATTCATGACTTGTCTCTCAACCTGGAAAGCGCCAAGTGGATAATCAACTATCTTGAGTAGAGGAACAAACAATTAGAAGATCAACAAACCATCATGGAGCTACAAAACATAAGAGAAAACTAGCAAGCTGCCAAGAGGAGGAAAGTCAAGTTGACACCACTTGAACAAGAAATTGATGCTGATCATGAATCTTGGTTGGAGAAGATGAATATGCACTTGGAAAAGATGCTGGAGAAGGCCAACAAAGAGAAAAAGATGTTAAGGCACATGGCCTATCACTATTTGATGAGAAACAAAGTTTGCAAAGCAAGAATTAGGATTTCGAAGGCCAACTTGAGGAAAGCTTTGAGGAAGAGGAAAGATCAAGACAAGCTCAAGATTTTGGCTGAGGCTTCCTTAGCCCAACATAGCACTTGATGCAGGACACTCAGCCCAAATTTCAAGAAATTTGGGATACTTTTTGCCAATTTTGAATTTTTGGAGCAAAACACAGGTTTTTCTGCCTAATGCGCCGCTCCATCGGCGCGCGCTTTCGCTAGGGACCTCCTTTGGAGGAAAACTTAGCATTTTTGGATTCCTCAGGAAAAAATATGAATGTCCACAAATGGCCAAGAAATTTTGTCAAGTTTTGAGTTTCCAAAAGGGTCAAAAACACCTCAAAAATGCCCTTTCTGCCCACACAGGAAGCAGTGTTGGGAAAACTCACTTTTGGAGGGGCAAATGGACTCCAAATTAAAAAATTCCACTTGTTCTGGAAAGTAGATAGACAGAATTTTCCAACAAGCCCACTTGGAGAAAATTTGGTGCACGAGAAGGCCTCAAAAATCAGCTATAAAAGGCGCTACGCACAGGGACAGAGGCGCGGCGCACAAGATGGAAAATTGATTTTTTTTGCCCAAAAAACTCTGTTTTTTCACCTAGTTTTTTCTCTGTTTGACTTTTCTCTATTTCATAGTCAAACTCATGATGTAATTTGATGTAACTTGATGGAATTTGATGTAAATATGCTAAAACTTCACTCATGGATGTAGATACATCATGAAAAGGCAATTTTGAACTGAATGAATCTGTTTCCTAGATTTTAGAGGTAAGCTGTCCCATTGCCTACTTTTCAGTTCTTAGTTTAAATCTTATTGGAACAACTCCTAAAATCATGAATTCGACCCCTAAAGCCTAGCATGAGTTGTTTGTTGTCTATATCTAGTAATTTTTCAGTCATTTGTCAAGGTTGGACTTTTGTGAAAGCTTTGAGCAGTATTGTACATTCATCTCTGCAAGTTTGGCAAAGGAATAGACCAGGGTTTGCAGCCTTTTGTGGGATTCTTGTTGCAAATTGATTTGGTATTGTGTCTTCTTCTGTAATTCAAGTTTTACATGTGTTTATGTATGTCATTTTCTCTCTTTTTCAGCTGAACTAAATGAATCAAGGATAAAGGTATAAATCATTGAAATTGCAGTGCTTACCTAGGGTTTGTTTGGTTATTTATGTTTTCTACTGTTTGAAGAGGATCCCTGAGACTCTCATGCCCTCTCCAAATCCTCACCAGTCCTAAGACTCTCCATCTCATTCAATTTAAAGTACCAAACCATTTGCCTACCTCGCCCCACAAAAACCTTTGCAAGATTGTGTCCATTCCCCGGACCCAAATCTGCCTTTCACATTTGAGCCAGTAAACCAACATTAAATTCAATCAAAATCCTCTGAGCACATACCTAGCCTAAAATTAGTCTTTAAATCAGTCATCTCAAACCTCATTGATCATAGTTTCCTGAGATTGACAAGGAGAGAGCCCTCCCTTGACCTGGTAGGGCTAGCCACCAGGTTAAGCGTGGTTTGATGTTACCCTAGATCCTGCTTTTCTCAGCCTGAGGTAGATTTAGGCCCTAACATTACCATTTTGAGTATCACATGCCACTTGAAGGTTGTCAATTACACATTTATTGAGGATATATTGATGGAGCAACTTCTCTTGGAGGATTTTACAGAGGACAATGGAGTATGCCATGATCTTATTCCCTCTTCAATGGAGACACCTTACTATCAAGGAGCATTCTTTATTGGAGATTGTACATGTGACTTAACCACCACTTCTCTCTGTATTGTGTGACTATGTCTTGTAGTGAATATTAGTTCTTTTCTCCTCCCTAGGATAGATCTATGGTTTTACCATAGATATTTTTATTTTATTGTAGACAAGCATGGTGCTGAAACATATACAAGGATTTGCTCTCTTCATTGTTTTTTATGGTTGGGCTTGTGGAGATCCCCCTTGTAGGAGTACGCTAATGGATATATCTTTCTTGGAGCATATTGTTGAAATTGTAGCTATGGTTGGTCTTCAAAAAATTTATTTATTATCATTGTAATTGGAAAAACAAGTTATTATTGTTCTAGCATGTTCATCATGCTTTGGTAATGGTCAAAATGTATTTTTTATTTGTAATGACAATTGGCTCCACATGTGCTAAGTCGACTTGCCTAGAAACCCACTCATTCAAATTAGATTAACTCTTCTTGATGGTCAAGTGGGTTTGCCTAGAAAGGCACCCATTCGGATCTCATGATGGCTATATAAAGAGCTCCATTCTTCCTCCTTAAAATATATTTCGATCACTCAAGCCATTAGAGAAATTTTGAGGTCTAAAATGAGTCTCCTAAGGAATATTATAAAATAATATTGGAAATAATAAAATAAGATTAGATTACATCATCAAATTTTAGAGGGAAAAAAGGGAGAACTACTTTTTCAAGTCGTATTTTCAACTTATTTCCATATGGTTTTGCTTAAATTTTGAGTAAGAGAACTCGTTGGATGTGGAATTTAATTCCTAATCCAAGGAGTATACATGTTGCATACTTTCAATGGACTCGGCTACACGAAAAATGAGAAATACATGGAAAAACATGATTGCAATCACATTTTTCATGTATTTATCATTTTTTGTGTAGCAGGGTCCATCAAAGTTATGCAACATGGGTACTCCTTGGATGAAGAATTGAATTATGCATCCAATGAGTGCTCCTGGTCAAAATTTGAGTAAAGTCGTAGGAGGATTAGTTGAAAATATGAATTAAAAAATAGTTTTTCTATTTAAAAAAATAAATTAATCTTTTTACTTTTTTACTCCAAAAATGGTGAATCATCTCCCATGGTTGACATCATCATCTTGAATCCTGTTGGTTCTTATAAAATTGATTTTGGTTGTACATTCTTTTTTAGGCCTATTTTTTACCTCAAAATTTTTGTAATGATCTATCATATGTTCATCTATGTGAAGGTCTTCTAAGGAGTGTTAAAGGGAGAAATATTTCTTTGTAGAAATTCCTTGTAGATTCAATCTGTTTATGTAATTTTCAAAAACAAAAGACTTGAATATACTCTACTCATCAATGAAAACAAATAATCGATCGAGAAATCACGAAGCATACAAGAGAAAGAATTCAATCAACACATTACACAACGATTTCATGGGGAAAACCACAACTAAAAACCCTTGCTATCAGTATATTGCATTAGCTAGAAAATTTGAGAAGATTACAATGTTTTGCTCAAGCCCGAGCAATCTCTGCACTATCTTTATTTGTCTCACTGCTTCCTAAATATTCCTAGGCCAATACTTAACCAAATTTTGGCTTTTCCAAGTCCCTAATTCCTTGCACTGTTTCCTTGGGAATTAGCCCCCTATTAATTAGGGAAATTCCTCAACATGAATTGCACAATCCCCATATTCCTTCCTTTGACTGCATGTGCCACCTATACAATTCAGATGATTATACCACTGATAGTACACTGCCCTTGAACTCCAATATAAAATGGGTAACTCTCAGATCTGACATGTATGAGTTATTTATGAGTGAATCATCAGTTAACTGGTTGAACATCCAAAGTAACACTCCACTTTCTGACCTCCTACTAGTTCCTCTATCAATTGGAACTAGTTTAACTAACTTTAACTGAATTAATTAATTACAATTCAAAATAAACTCAACAAGGGATCCTATAAAGTAGGATCCACTCTACATGACTCAAGTTAGACCTTGAACTTGAATTACTGAGCCAACTAAGTCAAATTAACTTATTTAACTCGTACAAGTTGTCTTCTGATGTGGAATTACAATTTTATTCCTAATTTAATTCAAGGACATAATTAAATCGGGATTTTCTTGTTGCATTTTCAACATTCTTCTCTTTCCCGTTGAAGTCTATACTAATTTGTAGCTCCTGTGGAACTTGTTCTGAATCTACTATGGAAGAGATCCGAAGTCTTCTCTTTGTTCAGAGGATAATGTGAAAGGTACAAAGTATGCTTCTTGTCCAAGTTTTGTAGCTCTATGGAAGGTCCGAGTTTTGTATAATTCAGATGATTATACAACTGATAGTACAATGCCCTTGAACTCCAATCTCAACTAGGTAACTCTGACATGCATGAGTAATTTATGAGTGAATCATTAGTTAAATGGTCGAACACATGAAGGCACACCCCACTCTTTGACCTCCTACTAGTTCCTCCATTAGTTGGAACTAGTTTAACTGACTTTAACTCAGTTACACTAAATTAATTAAATGACAACTCAAAATAAACTCAACTAGGGCTCCTATAAAGTAGGAGCCACTCTACATGACTCAAGTTAGACCCTCATCTCGAATTAACTGATCTAACTAAGTCAAATTACTCATACAAGTTGTCTTATGATGTGGAATTACAATTTTATTCCTAATTTAATTCAAGAAAAAAATTTAATCATGATTTTCTTGTTGCATTTTCAACAGCCCCTCTCAACAAGAAAGGGATTATCAGATACCCAAATCCTGCCTCTATGGAACTTGAATTTTCCACTTGATAGTGCCTTAGTCAAGATGTTTGCATCTTGTTCCTCTGTAGGAATGTACTCCAGCAACATGATTCTCCTCTGCACGCAATCTCATAGATGGTAATACAGATGTCGATATGCTTGGACCAATCATGAAAAAATGGATTCTGCGAGAGTTTGATACCACTCTAATTGTCACAGTAAATCACTGTAGGATCCATCTGCTGACCAAATAACCCAACAAGGATCTTCCTCTTCTAGATAGCCTCACAAGCTGCTTGACTAGCAACCATGTACTCTACTTCTTCTGAACTGAGTTCAACTAGTCTTTGCTTCCTGCTGTACCAAGAAACTATTGATGACCCAATACTGAAGATTCCCCCTAATGTGCTCTTCCTATCGAATGGACTCCCTGCCCAATTTGCATCTGTGAAGCCTTGCAACTTCACTCCCTCTGTCTGTCTGTACCAAAGACTAAACTGAGTGGTGCCTCTGAGGTATCTCAACACATGTTTAGCTTCCTTCCAATAGAGTTTGGTTGGCTTAACCATTGCTTGACTAAGATGGTTAAATGAAAAACGTATGTCCGGTCGTGTGTTCACCAAATACATAAGTGAACCCACAAACTTCTTGTAAATAGTAGCCTCCACTACTTCACCTGAAGTAACATCTTCCTTCCTCCAATTTCCTGCTAGAGGAGTCTCCATGGGTTTGTTGCTCTCCATGTGGTACTTCTTCAGTATCTCGTCGGCATACTTTCCCTGAGAGACAAACAATTCCTCATCTCCTTGCCATACTTCCATACAAAGGAAATAATTCATGAGCCTTAGGTCCTTCATCTCGAATTCTCTCGCAAGATCCTCTTTCCAAGATTTGACCAACTTCTCATAACCTATTAGAATTAAATCATCGACATATATAATATAATCAATAATTTACCTTCAACCACAATCTGGTAAAGGGTTGCATCTGCTTCACTTTAGGTGAAGCTCAATCTGGTGAAATAGCTGTCAATCCTAGTGTACCAAGCAGGGGGTGCTTACTTCAATCCATACAACTCTCACTTGAGTTTGCATACATGCAACTCTCTATTGAAGGTATCAAATCCTTCTGGCTGCTCAATATACACCTCTTCCTCAATCACTCCGTTGAGGAATGTTGTCTTCACATCCATCTTATGTATCTTCCATCCCATCTGCACTGAAAGGGCTAGAATAGATTTGATTGAATAATACCTTGCTACTGGAGAAAAGGTCTCCTCATAATCAATTCCCTCCACCTGAGAGAACCCTTTGGCCACAAATATGGCCTTGTGTTTCTTGACATTCCCATATGTTGCTTGCTTTACCTTGTAAATCCATCTGGAACTGACCACTAACTTGTCTACTGGTCTTGGGACCGCTTCCCAAACATTGTTTTTGATAATGGATTTATACTCCTCTACCATGGCATCAACCCATACTCATTGTTGCACTGCTTCCTCGAATTAGGATGGATCAATCTCTACACTCTCACTCATCAGATCCATTTAGCCAGTGTACCGATCTGGTGATCACCTCTTCCTGCACTGTGATGTGGATGCTCCCACGTTCTCTCTAACATCATGCATCAATTTGTTAGCTTCTCTAGTGCCCTTCCTTCCATCTATGGAAATATTTGCGTGAGTGGGTGCTTCCATTCTATGCTCCTCTGCATGTGGTTGATCCACATTATCCTGAGGTTATTCCTTTGGAGCTAAAATCTCCTCATGTGCATGCAACTGAAGCTCCCTCTCAAGGGAACATGTCACCACCTTCTCTTCATCGAAATTCACATCTCTACTAACCACTGTCATCTTGTGAGATGGCAGGTACACTTGATAGTTGTGAGGTGTATCAATGAACCCCATAAATATGGCCAACTTAGCTGTCGATTCTAGGTTTTTCCTTGCATCCTTGGTAAAATGACAATAAACTGATGAACCAAAGATCTTGAAGTGTGCCACATATGGTTTCTTACTTGAAAAATCTTCTTCTGGTGTACTCATCCCGAGAATCTGTTGAAGACTCCTATTATGCACATATAAAACTGTGTTGCATTCTTCAATCCACAAGTGCAATGGTATGCCCCAATCATGTAACATTGCTCGTGCAATGCCCACAATACTTATGTTATTCCTTTTAGCGACCCCATTCTGCTATGGTTTATGGGGTTCTATTAACTCCCGTCGAATGTCTTCTGATGCACAAAATTACTTGAATTCATTCGACACATATTCTCCATTATTATCGCTCCTAAGGGCCTTCAGTTTCCTTCTGGTGTCTTTCTCAACAAGTTCTTTAAATTCACAAAATTGAGAGAACATTTGATCTTTCTTCTGCATGAAGAAAATCTAGCACTTACATGAGAAATCATCTACAAATATTACATAATACCTATGCTTGGCCATGAAGGCTATAGAGAACAATACACACACATCTAAGTGAACTCTTTCAAGGATCTCTTGCGCTCGACTGTCCTTATCATGAAAGGTGGCTTTGGTGGACTTCCCCAATGTACACCCTTTGCATGTATCTCTATGCTTTAGTGCACCCATGGGAAGTCCTGTAGAAATCTACTGCATGATCTTCAAAGCTCCATGGTGAAGATGACCCAATCTTCTATGCAATAATTCATCGATGTCTTGGATTTGCACCTTCTTTGCTTTTGTACTCAATGTTGCACAATATTCTACATCCAATTTGTAGAGGTTATTCACCTGAACCATGAACCACTTCACTTTTCCTGAGGATATGTGACGAAGGAAAGCCTTTCCTTTGTTAAATATCACATCGTAGCCATGGTCCTTCAACATAGCAAATGAAACTAAATTCTTCTTCAGACCAAGAACAGACATGACATCTTTTAATGTGAGAGAAGAAACAAACTACCTCTAAAAAGTAACAATACCAATGTCGGTCGCACTATAGCTTCCATCATCTCCCATCTTGATGTGCATCTAAAGGTCCTTCTCCTCCAAGTCACTGAAAAATTCTTTGTTGTCGGTCATATGGAATGAGGCTCCACTATACCTTCCATCATCTCCCATATCGATGTGCATATGAAGGTCCTTCTCCTCCAAGTCACTGAAAAATTATTTGTTTTTGGTCATATGGAATGAGGCTCCACTATCCAGATACCACACACTACCCATGAATGATGTCACCATGCAAGCAATGAGGGTGAAATCCAACTCGAATTGTGAAGAAAGAGCTTCACCTACCGCTTCTCTCAGGGCTTCTTTCTAGCCTTCTTGTGAGGGCACTTCATGGCATAATGTCCCAGCTCGTGACAATGAAAACATTTAATCTTTGAAAAATCCTTCTTCTTGCCTCCCTTACTAGAATCTCCTTTGGATTGGAATTTATTTCCTTTCCTTTTCTTCGCCTTTCCATCTAAGGTACAATTCTCCTCCTCATCATGCTTGGATGATGTTCCATCTCTAGTGCTCCGCCTTATCTCTTCTTACACCGAGTCAAACCACAAACGCTCCCCCTTTGGTAGATGCTCCCTCCCATTTGGTAGAAGTGCTAGTTTGACCAGATCATCTTCATCAACTATAATACCTACACTCCCAAGCTCATATTAACATTGAGTGAACCTTCTCAAGAATTATGGTATTGTGTCGCCCTTCTCCATCTTGATCTTCCAAAGCTTGTCCTTCAATGCCAAATTCCTGTGGTCGCTGCTTTTCTAAAACAAGTCAATCACGGCTTGCCACATTGCATATGGTGTATCCTTCCCGTGGAGGTTCGAGACAATATGATCTTGAGCTCCTTCTAGTATGATCCTTCTCACTTTTGCAACACATTTCCTCCACTCTGCTAGATCTTGAGCATCTATTGTTGGAGGCTTAGGAATATCTTTGTCTATGAATTCCTTCAGCCCGTTGTCTTCCAACACTGCCTCCATCTTGTCCTTCCAAGAAATATAGTTCGAACTACCCTCAAGGGAATATTCAAATCTCAATCCATAGAATGACATCCTCCTCAATCTAAATAATGATACTACAAGTTTGATTTCACTTGCAAAAGACAAATTCATATTCTCCTATTCTAGAGTGATTTATGCTCTAATACCAAGTATAAATTCCTTGTAGATTAAAACTGCTTACGTAATTTACTAAAACAAAAGACTTGAATCTACTCCACTCATCAGCGGAAACAATTAATCGATCGAGAAATAATGAAGCATACAAGAGAAAGAATTCAATCAACAAATTACACAATTATTTCATGGGGAAAGCCACAACTAAAAACCCCTGCTATCTGCATATTGCATTTGTTAGAAAATATGAGAAGATTACAATGCTTTGCTCAAGCCTGAGCAATCTCTGCACTATCTTTATTTGTCTCACTGCTTCCTAGAAAATCCTAGGCCAATATTTAACCAAATTTTGATTTTCCCAAGTCCCTATTTCCTTGTGTTGTTTCCTTGGGAATTAGCCCCCTATTAATTAGGTAAATTACTCAATATGAATTGCGCAATCCTCATAAGCCTTCCTCTGACTGCATGCACCACCTATACAATTCATATGATTATACAACTAATAGTACACTACCCTTGAACTCCAATATAAACTGGGTAACTCTTAGATCTAACATGTATGAGTTATTTATGAGTGAATCATTAATTAACTGGTTGAACATCCGAAGTAGCACTCCACTGTCTGACCTCCTACTAGTTCTTGCATCAATTAGAACTAGTTTAACTGACTTTAACTCAGTTAAATTGAATTAATTAATTACAATTCAAAATAAACTCAACCAGGTATCCTATAAAGTAGGATCCACTCTACATGACTCGAGTTTGTTGAGCTAATTTGTTTACCGAAATTAACACAATTATTTCTTATCAATCCGGGTTGTTTATGCTTTGAGGCAAGTTCACTATATGTGAAGATCAGATGTAATCAAACCTTGAAAGATAAGTTATTCAAAAGCTTAAAGCAATACATCCTACAATTCTAACTCAATTAGTTTAAAGAAGAGGAAAAATATTGAAATGGTTCTTGACTCAAGAAGTCCACCTTTGCCTCAGCTACTACTTAATGAATCAGAGATTAAAACGAAGAACTTAAGATGGATAAATTGTTAATGAAAGAAGCTCTTAACTTAAGAGACACATAAGGTATTTCATCATAATTCATTAATCTCAATACCAAAATCACAATAAGAAACTACTTGCATGCAAACAAAGGAAACTAGTTTTAATTCATCATTTTAGTAGAAGGGATGCTCAACTTGAAAACTTGGTTTTTTCCAACTTAATAAAGTGATGAATAAGCTAAGAAATAATGCAATCAATCACCATGCATGAAGCATAAATCAATCTGAAGTAAAGCTTTGAAAAACCAGTTCTACAATAAACAAATTTCAAGAAATAAAACTAGTTAACAAGGAAGTGTACTTAGCTTGGAATGGGGGCCCTCCACCCTTGCCTTGCACACTTGAGAAGTGATATCAGAAGCTCAAATTCAGTCACACATCCATAGCATTTAGCAGCAAAATAATAATAGCACAAGTCTTCAAATTAACTCTTCAATCCAAAAGTGTCACAACATAAAAGTATAATAAGTCAATACATAAGCCATCAAAGTTGTGGCTCTTAAATAAGAAGTCTCATGAAACAAACTGATCTATATTCACTCTAACAAACCCATCTACTCTAATCCATCTATCTAATTCGAATTCACTATTCCCATCCCAAGAAATATGACCAATCCCATAGAATCTCAAAACTGCCCTATATCTATGGGATTTCTGAATGGCTAGTCATGATTGACTAGCACCAAATGGGCCTAATAAAGTTTGTTCTGTTCGAACTAAGCATAGCTGGCTTAGTCCTAGTTCCCAAGCTATCCATCCATGCATTCAATTCGTGCCCAAGTATCTTGCAACCACATCAACCATAGAGCTATTACGGGAATTTCTGAATCTGCCAAATTTGCACTTAAAATCAAACTTTCATAAAAACTTTAGAAATTGAAAAATTAAAATTAAATACCTGAATGGATATCAAATATACATCAAAATGGGATGAATGAAGTGAAAATAAATGGTAAATAGATGGATTAGTAAGTTTCTTAGAGCAAAAATAAGACCAAAACTAAGGCCCAACAGAGTTATACCCTAAACTTGAATTAACTGCGCCAACTAAGTCAAATTAACTTAGTTAACTCGTACAAGTTGTCTTGTGATGTGGAATTACAATTTTTTTCCTAATTTAATTCAAGGAAAAAATTAAATCAGTATTTTCTTGTTGCATTTTCAACATTCTTCTCTTTCCTGCTGAAGTTTATACTAATTCGTAGCTCCTGTGGAACTTGTTATGAATCTACTGTGGAAGAGATCCGAAGTCTTCTCTTTGTTCATAGGCTAATGTGAAAGGTACAAAGTATGCTTCTTGTCCGATTTTTGTAGCTCTATGGAAGGTCCGAGATTTGTGCTCTTATTCAAGTTTTGTTCCCATCTGAGATCTGTTTCTAGGCTAAGCTCAAGGAGGTTATATAAGGGCTTCTTCTTTGAGATCTATGGCATATAAATTGATTCGAGATATGATCTTATTTCTCTGGGTTCGATTTCTCTTCTACTTCTTTAAGATTTGTGGCATTTACATTGATTTGAGATTCGATCTATTGCTTTGGGTTTGAGTTCTGATCTTTTTCTGAGATCTGTGGCGCACACACACACACACACACACACACACATAATTTCAAGTTTTGAGATCAATGGCATATACATTGTTTCGAGATTTGATCTATTGAGTCTGAGTCCGAGTTCTGATATAATTCAGACCTGTAATTAGGCCAAGATCTAAGGTCATTTTAGATATGTCTCTATTCGGGGATCCAAGTCTCTTTAGGACTGTGATGATCTATATCCTATCCGAAGTCTGAGCCTCTAAAGGAAGGAATCTGAGCTCTGTTTATTTGGTATGTTTGTGATCTTGTTTGCAGACATTGTGAAGAAAATCTTAACACTTGTGGCCAATACCATCTATGTCTTGATGTCTTGTTGAAGGATCTCTCTAAAGAAAAGCTTTCTTTGGTTTTTCCCCTTCATGGGGTTTTGCCTTGGTCTCTGACATAAACTATGGTGTCTCTTCTTATTATTCTGTGTGATCTCTAGTTTCTTGTCACTCAGTTATCTATT
The DNA here is from genome assembly GCA_000404065.3 of Pinus taeda. Taxonomy (NCBI): domain Eukaryota; kingdom Viridiplantae; phylum Streptophyta; class Pinopsida; order Pinales; family Pinaceae; genus Pinus; species Pinus taeda. The sequence goes on from APFE030373557.1 coordinate 232,168, forward strand.
GGATTTCTAAATTATAATTATTTTATTAAGAAAATGAATTGAAGAAGCTCAAATAAATTCACAAATAATTATCAGTAGTTCAAAAACATTGCTACTTGGTTTTTCAACATAGTATCGTAGCTTTGGTATAGGTAGAAAGTTGCAGATCACATCTTGAAAAAGCCCTTGGAAGAAGCCCTTGTTTATCTTCTCATCATCATCAAGTTCATGAAGGATTCTCTCCAATGAATAAGGCTAGTGAATTTGTGGCCCCTTCTTGCAAAGAAGGAAACAAGCTTAATTGAGCAGCAACTTTCAAAGCTTGGAAAAAGAGGATCAATTTGGTCCTAGAAGATCACGATGTTCTTTAGTATGTCAAAAGAAAGGTTTCTTAACTTTAGGATGATGTTGGAAATGATAGGGTTCAAAAAGGTTAAGTCAAAGCTCAAAGAATTATCTTTGAATCTCTCAAGGATCATATGATCCCTTATGTTTCATAATTATGCACTACTAAGGAAGTATATGAAAAGTTGGTCAATTTGTTTTCATCCAATATCACTAGTCAAATGATTTCTCTAAGGAATTAAATTTGTGATTTGAAGCCTTCAAAGGGAGAATTAATGGCATCCTTATTCATGAATATATCTAACATAAGTGATGAATTGTAGAACATGGGAGAGAATATCTTTGAATCTAAATTGTTGACTACTGCAATTAATGATCCCCTTGAACAATGGGATTCTTTCGCAGGAGGAATCTGTTCCAAAAAGGAGATGCCATCATTGGATGAATTATGGGATATGTGTATGGAAGAAGATTCAAGCCTTAAAGCTAAAGGAAATATTCAAGAAATTCATTCTCAAGCGTTTGCTACCAGATCAAAGAAATTTAATGAAAAGAAGAAGTTTGGCTTTTAAAGGAAGAACTCAAGTAAAATACATGCTCTTCAAGGAAACATAGATATATCAAAAGTTCAATGCTATGGTTGTCATTAATATGGTCATTATAGAAGTTATTTCCTTAATAAATCAAACAATAAGAAGAGGAAAGGAAGACACCAGGCCTCAACAACTAAAGAAGTGGAACCCTCCAAGAAAATAAAGGATGAAGAAGCTAAAGACTTCTTCTATTTCTCTGCTCTTTTAGGGCTCCTTTGATGATGACAACATGTGGATTATTGATAGTGGTGCCTCAAGGCATATGTCTAGGAATCATGATAATTTTTCAAGTTTATTAAGAACAAATGAATCTCACAAAGTCGAGCTTGGTGAAGATAATTTCTATCCCGTTGAAGGTATTGGATCTTCATCTATCAAGCTGAAATTTGGTGGGAACATGCAACTCAAAAAAGTCCTCTATGTACCAGGTTTGAAAAATAACTTGGTTTCTATTTCACGTCTAGAAGATAAAGGTGATAAGATATATTTCATTGATGGTAAATTAGTGGTTTGGTCCAAGTAATCTAGTAGATAAAATGCTAGAACCACTGGATTTCACGAAAGAAGACTTTATAAACTTCTGATTCAACCTCTTCAAGCTATTATACACTAATACATCAATCCTTGTGAACTTTGGCATAGGAGGTATGCTCAACTTAAATACAAATCTTTACCCTCCTTGAGTGATATGGTAACAAGAATGCCTAAACTTCAAATTTATCATGAAGGTGTGTGTAAAGGCCATGCCTTAGGAAAGAATGTTAAGAAGTATTTTCCTAGTAGTGAAAATAGAGCCAAAGAAATCTTAGATCTAATTCATTTTGATGTCTGTGGACCCATGTCTATGAAGTCTCTCGATGATGCATCATATTACATATACTTTATTGATGATTATTCTCAAAAAGCTTGGGTATACCTTATGGAGACAAAAGTTGAAGTGTTTGACAAGTTTTAGGAATTCAAGGCTTAAGTCTAAAATCTATCTAGAAAGAATATCAAGATCCTTAGATCTGGAAATGGAGGAGAATTCACTTCTAAGGATATTATTTCTTTTTGTAAGGAGGTAAGGATTAAGATGGAGTTGATAGTTCCCTAAATTCCCCAACAAAAAGGGGTGGTAGAAAGGAATAATAGATCAATTGAAGAATCCTCCAGGGCCGTGCTTCATGATAAAGACCTCCCCTTGTTCTTATGGCGTGAAACATTCATGGATTCTTTCTACATTCAAAATAGAAGTTGGAAATACTAAGACAAGGGGTGAACTAATATTTCTTTTACAATTGTTATTTTATGCCAATTAAGATCACTTAGTAAAACCTAAATACAAAAAGTACAACAAAGAATAACTTTTATTAACAAGAATAACAAGGAATCCAATCCTCTTTACAAAAATAATTTGTACAACCACGCTAATAATTTCTTCAGTGATCCAAACCTTGTGTACTATACCAAGCTCCAACTTGGTCTTCTTGAAGACTCCAATCCTCTCAACAATTCGGGCTCCAACCAAATTTACACAAGGTTTGCAACCTTGTGTGAGGATTCCAATCCTCTAGGGCTCCAACCCTCTGCTTCAATTATTCAAAATTATTTTAGCATAACTTCAGGACTTCCAATATTTTCTTCAACAAGTCCTAAAAAAAACTCCAATATATGCTTCAACAAGTTATACAAAATTCTCTAGGGACTAGTCCATTAAGATCATCTTCAACAAGGTTAGTAAGTGTCTCCAAAACTCTTCATGTTTGCGCAAACAATGTTCTTCAACACCACTACACGAGGGATTCAACAATGTTGCTTCTTCAAAGATGAATGCTTCAAAAATTTTTCTTCAATTAAGGCTTCTTAAATATGCTCCAACAATTAGTCATGTCCAAGAGAAATCCCAAACCACTGCTCTCAAGTATTAACTCAATAGATGCTCAAACTTTGCAAGACTTCAAGTCAACCAATTTTTATAAGGATCCATTCCACATTTCATAATTATATTTCGAAAGATTCCAAACACATATGTTCCAAGACATGCAAAAAATGTTCTCTCCAAATAGTCTTCTAGGTACTCTTTAAGGGTTTCTCCAAGCTTCAACAATTGATCTTTCAAAAGGTGCACAATATGTCAAATTCAACACAACTTCTACAAGGTCTCTTCACTACTTTCCAGCACTGTCCTCAAATGATTCCAAAAATACTTCTTCAAGAGATGCCCAAATTCACAATAAGTGTCACAGGTCTGAAGTGTTTATGCACAAATATGAGCCGCAGAGATATGTTGCAGGTCTAAGAATTGCCATAGGCTTGAGAATATTTATCCACTAGTCTAAGCACAGGTATTTGTCCACAAGCTTAAGATGATATACCACAGGTCCAATACCTCTTCTGATCACAATTATGAGAAATATAAAGGTCCAAATCTCCAAGATATGCCACAAATTTTACTATCTTTACATAGGTATGCACAAGTCCACAAGTCCAAGCCACAATCTTTGGTCACAAGTTCACAATATCTACAATTAAACTACATGTCCGAGCTCCTGGTCACGGATATGAAATCTCTACAATGGAACTATAGGTGAAAATTTGTAGGCCTCATAAGGCCATAGTTATAGGCATGTTAGGTCAAAGTTGCAGGCCTGTTAGGCCGAGGTTACAAGGCTGTTAGGGAGGTCCGAAATCAGCCCAAAAATGTCACAAATTTAGGGCTTGTTAGGTTGAGGTTGCAAGATGATCCAAAAAAGAGAATAGGGTCTCTTTATTAGGCTTAAAACTAGTTCTGAATAAGCAAAAACGAACACCAAAAAAACCATAGAAAAACTTCAACTCCAAACTCGTTATTTTAGCTCATTATGTTCACAATGTGTGAACCTCTTCAGATATGATCTTCTCCTTATCTTCTTCCTCTACTTAATATATATTATATATATATATATATATATATATATATAATATATATATATATATGATTTCAAAAATAATGCGTTCAAGTTTCCATTTATACTTCTTTACACCTATGAAGAGACACGTCTCTTGGTTTAAGGGGTCGACATAATAAAAATGTGCATATATTAAGCAAACTTGAAATATTTATGTAATTTAAACAATTAATTTTTTTCTAAGAATTATGTCAATTAATTTTTCATTGTTGGGACTAGGTCTTGTATGTTAATTAATCTTTTGTCAACATCTGATCATTCTAGGACAACATTATTCAAGGGAATTTAAGATAGTGATATTGATCCTTGAATCATTTATATGGATCCATGTCTTCTTATTGGTATAATATGAGCTTTATATTGAGTTATAAATCCATAAATTTGTTTCCAACTTGTACCCTTTGATATTTCTTGGCTTTCGCTTTCTCTACAATAATCATATTTGTTTATGCCATAGAAATACTTGTGTAGAATTAATGATACCACATGAATTCTATTACTTGTTTAGACCAAGCCAAATTGCATAGACAAATCCCACATATGCAATAAGCATCAAGTATCTAATTAACTATAGATGCATGTGATGAATATCCCCAACGTGTGTCTTGAAGGTATAATAAATTTCCTTTACACTTTTTGTTGTCTTTGGTGTGATGAACAACCTTATTCTGATCATGCCACTGATTTCTAGGGCTTCCTCCACGCACTTAGGGTTTCTAATTTAGGGTTTTCAAGAGAACGACTCCTTCACATATGTTCTTCATCTATTAGGATTAGGATATCTTCAATATAAGTGCTCATTCATTTATGTTCTTCATCTATAATGATTAGGGAATCTTCTTCCATTAGGCATTCCTTAAAAAAACTAGGGCTTCTTCTTCATAGACCTAGGTCTCCTTCTGTATATGTTCATCCATCATTCTTACAAAATTATAGGGCTTGCCAGCATCAACCTTCTAAGGCTATATAATCCTTTTGGGGATTTTAAACCATCAATGACACCATTCACATGGAGGTTTCTTCAACAATGATGGACATCACATTGACGTCAATGATAACCTCATCCAACCGATGTCATTGGGTGCTGGATCATATGACTCTGGAAGAAGCCTTCACTGGTAAAACGCCTTCAATGGATCACCTGATAATTTTTGGTTTCCCTGTCTATATTCATATTCCTAGAGACAAAATAAAGAAGATGGACCCCTAAAGCAAGAAGGGAATCTTGGTTGGATATAGTGAATCCTCAAAATCTTACAAAGTCTACATCAGGGAGCAAAGAAATATTGAACTTAGTAGAGACGTCACCTATGATGAAAGTGTTGCATTCAAAAGATCTATTGAAGTCCCCATGGATATTGAAGAAGAAGAAGAACCTAAGACCCCCTATAAAGGAAATTTAGAACCTCATGTTGATCACTTGGAAGAACTTGAAGGACCTTCTGAACCTGTGGCTCTTGTCCCTATTACAAAAGTCAAGAAGAAACTAGCTTGGTTGAAAACAACATTGAATGAAGCATAAGGACATGCAACTCATCTTGGTACGTTCAGAGAAAGTAAAAGGCTTAAAATATATTTAAGGAACGCAACATTCATGACTAATATTATAAATTTTGAACCTTCTACTTATGCAGAAGCATTTAGCCAACAATTCGCTATGATGGAGGAATACCAATCAATCATTAAAAATGGTGTATCAAAAATTGTTCCAAGACCAAAGAAGAAGTCTGTTGCAACTTAAAAATGGATATACAAGATCGAACATGTAGGGGATGGAAGCATTGGAAAATATAAGGCCAGTTTTGTGGCTATATGGCTCTCCTAGAAAGAGGGAGAAGATTATGGTGAGACATTTGATCCAACTGCCAAGTATAGAACAATCAAGGTTCTTTCTTCCCTTGCAACATCTATGGGATGGAATATTCATCAAATGGACATAAATAAATCTTTCCTCAATGGTTTAAATGAGGAAGAGGTATATGTCAAAAAATATCAAGGGTTTGAGGTTCATGGAAAAGAATCTCATGTACACAAGTTGAAGAAAGCTTTGTATAGACTGAAGCAAGCCCCTAGAGTTTGGTACTCTCGCATTAATGCTTACTAGTTAAGGTTTAGTTTTATGAATAATGAAGTTGATCCAAATCTCTATATCAAAGTGGTAAAGAATGAACTTGTGATATTATTGCTTTATGTATATGACTTTCTTTTGACAGGTGTGGAGAACCTCACTCCTTAGACTAAGAGGGAGTTGGCTACAAAATTCGATATGAAAGGTCTTAGAACGATGCACTATTATTTAGGCTTGGAAGTCTCGTAGAAACTTGGTGAAATTATTCTTGGACAAGGGAAGTACGTAATCAAGATCCTACGAAATTTTGGAATGTTGGAATGCGAGCCCATGACAACACTTCCCATGATAAAAAACATAGGGAATATTAGGGGATCTGATTCTCACTCTATTGATCCATCCATGTACATGAAAATGATTAGTATGTTCATGTACTTGTTCCATACTTGAACATACATTTTCTTTGCAGTAAACACACACTGTCAATTCTAGATGGAGCCCAAACATGATCATTAAATTGCAACAAAGCATGTGCTTAGATATCTTTGTGGTACTGTTGACTATTTCCTGAAGTTTGTTGTAGGTAATGAGATCAGGTTGTAGGGATTATCTAACTCAAACTGACCCAAAAATACTAAATATGGAAACAATATAACCAGTGGATATTTCTGTCTGGGCTCTACTATGGTTTCTTGGATGAGCAAAAAATAATCTTCTTTGTAACTAAGTTCTATTGAGGCAGAATACATGGAAGCATGTGCAGTGACTCAAGAAGCAATTTGGTTCTGGAAATTGCTTTTTGATTTGATTGATTAGGTGTTGGAAACTACAATGATATTCTATGACAATCAAAGTTTTATAAAGTTGTCAAATAATCTAGTGTTATGTTGAATCCCATAATTGCTTCTTTTTGGCAATCCTTTTTCACTCAAATCCTTCCTTTTTGATCTCCATAACTAAAATTTGGGTATCAATTTACAAGGTTGAAATCATAGAAAGTACATAATCATCTTTATTTCATAAATGTCATTTTACTTTATTATTTAACTTAATATCTACTTCAGCTACCGAATTACAATGATTCTGCAACTAAGTCCAAGGTTCAATAGGTTGCGAAGCCTCAGCCGAGAAACATGGAACATGGGTAGTTGACAATTAGCTAGGACAATGATTTGCTTCTATTTGTAGAAGTTAGATCGATGAAGAAGGAACTTTATTAGTTTGGCCAAAGGATAAGTCAACCATCATTAAAGTGAATCAAGCGAGCGAGATGCAGGTTTTCCACCTCATGATTTATTGCGTTGATAGAAAATCATGAGCAAGATTACGATATTTTATATCTTAAGTTAATTATAGCAATTGTCATTTAACATAGGTGTAAAGCCCTGAAAACATTTATTGTGTAAGGGTTTTAAAAATATGCCTCTCGACATAGCTAAAAGGGACTTGAATTTTATTTGTAAGCACTCTGTTTTGATATATAAACTCTGTTTCGATTCCATTATGTTGTGCAATCTCAATGCATGGATAATTAACTTGTGAAAGCTTGATATTTCTACCTGCTTCTCGTAGGAAGGCCCCCTCGAGATAGTAAGGTCTTCGTTCACTAATAGTTAGTATTTCAATTCATATTTCATGTAGATTTTTGTGAGTTCATTTGAGTAATTGATTTTTGATTCTTAGATACAAGATTGAGATTGTTTTTGCTAATCATTTTATTGTTCAGGTGAAGAGATATTTCAGATGCACATGGATAGAGTATAATCTAACATAGCAGTAGGAGTAAAAGCTTTACATGGTAGTGATTTTCAGTTACAACACTAATCTTTCTTTAAATGAAAACAAGTTCAATTATAGGTGTGATTTTATTGCAGAAAGTGATTTGATTCAAGTACAAGTGTGATTTCCATTTAAGAAAGTGTGGTTTTAAAGTGTGATTTACATTTAAGCAAGTGTGGTTTTAAAGAGTGAATTGCATTTGAGCAAGTGTAGTTTTAAAGAGTGAATTACATTTGAGCAAGTGTGGTTTTAAAGAGTGATTTTTTCATTTAAGCAAGTGTGATTTTAAGAGCAAGAGTGATTTTATTTTAAAGCAAGTGTGAGTGTGATCATTATTCAAGCAAGTAAACTAGAAATGATTTCATTTTGTATAAGTTACATAGCTATGAAAAACATGTTCATTTCGGTAACTCAAATTAACTTAGGAATTGAATGAGTGACAAAGAATCCTAGCACATACATTTCATCCATTTACTAGCTTTGATTGATAATTCATGCAAGTAATTTAACATCAATTAAATTACAAAACATGTTCCATGGAAAATCAAATCTTATTAGCATCATATATTACTATATTCGTGACATGGTGCAGAAGGGAGTGGTGAAGCTCCAGTACATCTCCACTAATGAGCAAGCAACTGATATTACAACAAAGCCTCTCCTTAAAGGAAAGTTTGTAAATTTCATAGATAAGATGGGACTTACAGAGAATGCCTCTCTAGCTAAGATGGAGTAGTGATCTACCTAGATCATGCTATTATTCCTGTGTCACTTTACCAATATAGGAACATTTTCCCTGTGTCAATGTGACCAATATAGGAAGAATGATTTGACAACATCTTGGACAATCATTCTCCCCATGCCTTGTACTTTGACCAGTATAGGGATGTTATCTATGTGTCTTATATATTGACCAATATAAGGAGAATGGTCCAGTGAGAATATTCTTGTGTCTTGTACTTTGACCAATATAGGGATATCATCCCTGTGTCAAGCACATTGACTAGTTTAGGAAGATGGGAATTTTCCTATGTCTTGCATTGTGACCAGTATAAGGTTGTTGCCCTTGCGTATAGTACAACAACCGATATAAAAAAATGGGTTTAGAGGCTACTTGGTTGGATATGAGCCTCCTAACATCTAGCTCAGATCTCGTTTTAGAGAGAACTTATTGATGGAAATCATGCATGAATTTTATTAATGTCTCTTTAGTAGACTATGTATGGATATGATGGTACCATGGTTATGAGACATTGGTTGATTAATGTCTCTTTGGGAGAGAATGCATGGAAAGTACCATGGTGATTTTGTACTGGTTGTTTGATGTTAGTAATGATAAAATATTGATGAGGTTGATCTAATCTTGATCCTTCCTTAGAGAATCTTTTCAACATGCATGAAATCTTGATTGTGATTATGAATACTTCCCTAGCTAAGAGGGAGTGTTGACATTGTAGCTATGGTCGCTCTTCATAAAAAATATTTATTATCATTGTAATTGGAAAATAAATTTATTTTTGTTCTAGCATGTTCATCATGCTTTGGTAATGGTCAAAATGTATTTTTTTATTTATAATTGCAACTAGCTCCACATCTGCTAATATCTTGCCTCGAAACTCACTCATTCAGATCAAATCAACTTCTATATGGTCAAGTCAATATGCCTAGAAAGGAATCCATTAAGATATCATGACGTCTATATAAAGATATCCAATCATCCTCTTTAAAATGTAATTTGATCACTCAAGCATCTATCATCTATTCATCTATGCAAAGATCTTCTAAATAATATTCAAGGGAGAAGTATTTCTTTTCTTTCTTGCTAAAGTCTGTACTAATTTGTGTCTCCAATGGAAATTTCTCTAGAGATACTAAGGAATATTTCCAAGGTTTTCTCTTTGTTCAAAGGCTAATGTGAAAGGTTCGAAGTATGCTTCTTGTTCGAGTTCTGTAGCTGTATGGAAGGTTTGAGATCTGTACCCTTGTTCAACTTTTGTTCCCATCCGAGATCTATTTCTAGGCCAAGCTTAAGGAGGTTATATTAAGGCTTATTTTTAAGATATACAACACATACATTAATTCGAGATTCGATCTGTTTATTTGAGTTTGATTTCATATCTACTTCTCCAAGATCTATGGAATTTACATTGATTCAATATTTTATCTATTTCTCTGGGTTTGAGTTATGATCTACTTCTAATATACATCATTCGAGATTAGTGTCATACACATTGATTCGAGATTTAATCCTTTTCTCCGAGTTCGAGTTCTAATCTATTTCAGGCCTATGATTAGACCAAGATCTGAGGTCATTTCAGATCTATCTCTAGTCCAAGATCTGAATCTCTTCAGGACTATGACATGTATCCTCTCTGAAGTCTGAGCCTCTAAAGGAAGAGATCTGAGCTCTGTTTCTGTGGTATATTTGTGATCTTGTTGGCATACATTGTGAAGAAAATATTAGCATTTGTGGAAGCCATATTGTGGTCAGTATTATTTGTGTCTTGATGTCTTGTTGAAGGATCTCTATAAGGAAAATATTGTTTGGGTTTCCCCCCTTCATGGGGTTTTGCCCTGGTCTTTGACCTAAACCATGGTATCTCTTGTTGTTGTGTTTTGTCATCTTTACTTTCTTGTCACTGTTATCTATTGGATTTCCGATGTATCATTATTTGATGAAGAAAACGAATTAAAGAATCTCAAACAAATTCACTTGAATAATTATCAACAGTTCAAAAATATTGCCACTTATTTTTTCAACACATATGTGAAATGTAATAATTTTCTCCTATCAATGTATGCCTTATTTTACAAAGCTTTTAATTGTTACTTTTGGTAGAAATTGTTAAAACTTGCTTTGTGGGGCCAAGAAGGGTGGGTTTTCCTACCCCATTGGAAGGGTTCCATGTGAGAAGTTTCACCCTATTGAACCCTTTATTGTCTCATAAATGGTGATATTTTCTTCTACCTAACATCTTCTTCAGTGGGTGCTAGACTAATACTTCATTGTGTAGGGCATACCTTAAAGGCATAGTTTGATATGGCACTTTCAAGGCACTCTTAGTATTCCTTAATTTCATTTTAAAAAATGTGAAGTTCTTCTTGTGGCATACATATAATAGCCATTGTAGGCTCAACCCTTTATTGAGATTTCCATCTTGGATCAATGTCATGATTCCATTTGCCTTTGTTTGATTGGCACTAATCTTTTAATTTCCCTATATTCTTTTATCTTTAAATTATAAAAACAATTTTTTTCCAAAGATATATCTCTTTTCATCACCATTGACCCTCATTGGTATAGCTTTAGTAACCCCAAATGTTGGGATAACCCTCTTGAGTTGGAGCAGAGCCAACCTAAAGTGAGAAGATAGATTGCTTAAGTGACAATGGTGATTACTGTAATGGTTCCCTCTCGCCTTGCACTGTGTGATTTATGGTTTTTATTAGTAAGTACGTGTTGGGGAGGTAACACTTTACAACATGCTATGCCAACTTATTAACACAATAACAATCATCTTTGGAAAAACAACTGTTCACATCAACAAATTAAAATATTTATCAATTTATTACTAAATAATGATTTTAACTTTCAATATTTATAAATATTTATACATGAGGTATTCTCTATCTTAAAACAACATTATTAACAATATCAATACATAGAAAATCATACATTCACCTTGATCTTTAACAATAACATTTACCAAAGAATGAAATTATAGGTAGAAATGCTTAAAATCCCCACTTATCACTATGTTGATAGATGGACAAAACCGTTAACAAATAGGCAAAAAATAAATTAATGGAGGGAGCAATAAGTTCACATTCACAAGAAAAGGATGCAAAACTAATGATCAACCTAAGGTAATTAAAAGCTTATCCCTAACCTCTTGGGTTAACCTGCAATAGAATGTTACATATCAAAGTAAAAGTGATTGATATATATCAATTGATGCTATTTAAAAGGTGAATTAAAACTAATGGTATTAATCAATGTACATTAACTATTTTTACTTTAATGTGGTTGTTGATATTTAATGACCGATGTGCGTGGGGAGGATTAGTAGGCCATGATTGATTACAATTGGCCTTCATTTTACTATAATTAATTATGATAAATTATGGTTGACCATGTGGAAAATGGTTGAATATTTTACTATGATAGATTATGGTTGTGTTGACGGTGTTGGATCTCGGTAACGTACAAGGGATCTCTTGATATGAAGTTCCAATTATACCTCACACTATTTGGTATAGGAGTTCAATCCGGAATTATAGCTCGACTGTCAGTAACTTAAATGTTTTCCTTGGCTTGAACAATTAGCATGAGAGAGTAGTGTGCATGTACTTTTGCATTAGAAAGAGAGTATGGCTTGTGAAATGTTCAATTGTAAATGTATCAAGATTCTTTCGTTGCAAGGAACGAAAGTGAGTCTGATCTAGGTGGATATTGGTGGCCGCCCGCCTATTCCACTTGGGTCCCCACCATTGTTTCTTTTAGTTTTTCAGTTTCCTTATTTGGAGCACAATTTACTATTTTTGGCAGTTTTTCGGTTCCTAAACTTCCGGAGCCGTTTTGAGGCCCTAAACGATGTTTTTTGGGAAAACTGGGCCCAACATGGGTCATATAATGTTGTTGGTCATTCAAAATTTGTATTCCTCAGATGGATCTTTCTAACGAGGTATTGTGCGCGTGAAATGAAGATCATATGCCAAAGTTACGACCCGATAGCTTATCTCTAAGAAGAGATGTGGCGGCTACATGCCTCTGAACTGTGTTACAATGAGGCTCAAAGGCCTATTTATTATTCAGAAACAATGGAAAAACCTAAACATCCAAAAACCTAACCCTAGGGGATGAAGCGCCAAAACTATGGGCCCCATTTGGGTAAATTGGTACATCAACTTCTCGGGGTTGTAACTTTGGCATACGACCTCCGTTTGATGCGCACAATACCTCGTTAGAAAGATCCATCTGAGGAATACAAATTTTGAATGACCAACAATGATATATGACCCATATTGGGCCCAGGTTTCCCAAAAAAACATCGTTTAGGGCCTCAAAACGGCTCTGGAAGTTTAGGACCTGAAAAACTGCCAAAAATAGTAAATTGTGCTACAAATAAGGAAACTGAAAAACTAAAAGAAACAATGGTGGGGGTCCTAGTGGAATAGGCAGGTGGCCACCAATATCCACCTGGATCAGTCTCTAAAAGAAAAGTGATAGTACTAATCTAGTAAAGACTCATGCACATAAGCAAGGAAGATTTGTTAGTTATCAAGTGAAATAATTCACTTATATGCCATGATCATTATAACAATCATGCCACATTTTCAACAATTTAAGCACCAAAGCCATCGAAATAGTTCAATTTCTTTAGTATATATGTAAACCAACATAAACTGCAAACATTTGAAGAGTAGTCTAGAAACATCTATGGTCTATGCATGAAAATGTGTTGGTCAAATGGCTTCAAGCATTAAGAAAAAGCTCTAGGATACGTGAGTACAATGAACACCACTAGCTCCAATAGTGGAGTGTTAAAGCCATTGCTTGCTCTACAAAGGAACTATCTCTATCTCTCTAATTCTCGTGGGAGAAGCCAAGGTGAAAATTCCTTTGCTTGAGTAATTAGGATTTTTTATATCTAGAGGCTTGGCCTTTCATATGCTCATGACCCTTGAGTTTCTCATATGACTTTCCAAATTCTTATGACCTTTGGAATTCTATACAACTCTTGGAATTCTAAATCACTTTTGAAATTCTATATGAATTTTGGACTTCCATCCATACATGACTCTTGGACTTCCACATTTTGTCTTTACAATAATTACATAGTTACATCATCATTCACACATCATCTTAAGATGACAACATGACAATTCGCTAACACTGATGACTTGGACTCATAGTGACTGATGACATGGAATTTCTTGAGAGGTGACAATGTTTCCACTTGTATCTTCAATCTTACATGCATTATTGTTGTTTATTTTACCCTCTAAAGGGTGTCAGATCATATGGAGTCTTTATGAGCTACTTTGATCGTCAATATTCCAACGTTCTTCATCTTGTATCATTATGTTTTCTTCGATCTTGAATACTTCATAACGCTAATCCCTTTGAAAAATCTCCTCATGCATCCTTGCCATGCTATTTTGGAACACCTACAACTAAGATCACTCATGAAAAGCAAACATTAACCCGAAAACCTCCTATTCTAACATGTTTCATCCAAATTTCTGATCATGATTCATTAGTGTGCTTAAGAATAGAGGAGAAAGATTTCTAGGTGCAAGGCACATTGTCAAGGGACAAGGGCCAAGTGCTTGAGGCTTGAGGATGTGTTTTTCAATCAACTAAGAATAACATGTTTGAAGGAGGGTGCAGGGCGCAAGTTGAATGATGAAGGGGCTCAATGATGCTTGTTGATGCGCCATGTGCTCAACTGGGAAAATCTAAGTCGCAAGAAGGGCATAATGTGAAGGATGAAGGAGGATCTATATTCACTGTTGATGCACCATGCACTCAACTGAGGGCTTGGTGAGGGCGCATCCCAAAGAGGGAATGAAGGCTTGATTATTGACTGATGATGCACCATGTGCTTGGGAAGAGAAAGAATTGGTTTAGGACGCAATTAAGAAAGGGAAGGAGAGGTTGTTGCTTCGAAGTGCACTAGGCACTTTGAGAGAGCATAGGGCACAATACGAGCAAGGAAGGGGTCTTGAATCGGTGTTAAGGGTGTACTATACACCCTCTTAGCCTTGGTGGTCCAACTAGTGAAAAACCAAAATTTGTCTGTGTCTGAAGGATAAGGCAAGAGGAAAACACAATGAGTTAGGCATAAAATAAAGTGTGACACATACCAACTCATAAATAAAACTTATACAAGATTAAATAATGATAAATATACATCAAAAAACCAATTTACAAACACTCTTAAAGTACAATAAATAAAGTGTGTGCGACTGTGACCAAAAGTGTTGTTTTATGATCAATCAGTTTGCGATAACCATGAAGTACACCATAGATTTTCTAAACAATGCAACGACACTTAGAAATAAAAAATAAAAATTGAAGCATGTAAAATGACATGAAGAAACACTTGATATCATAGTTAGGTAGGCTCCAAAATTTGAATGTAGTGAATTTTTGGTGGGTGTTGTGCCAGACAAACTACTACACTTTAACCAATTAATTCATGGAAAGTGATGTCCAATGCTCTTTAAAAGATAACACTAGTATTAATAAGTCCAAATGGCATGCACTTAAAGTCAAAAGTCCCCCACTTGGTCCTTAAATGTGTTTTAAGATGGTCTTGTTCTTCCACTAGCTCCTGGTAACGCATCTAGCAGTGAGAACATCTTAGACCCATATACTATTTGGAGAATCTATTCGATGGATGAAACTAGCTAATTATATTTTTCTGATACCTGATTGAGATCGTAAAATTTGACACATAATGTTATCTCACCATACTTTTTCCTAAGAGGGACCAAATTTGAAACCCAAGTAGAACATTTTTTTTCTAAGAAACTAGATATGGAGCATAGAAGCCTAAATTCGATCATCCAAGTAGAATGTTTGTCCTTGGAAATGATCCGAGAATCCAACAACTTCCTTAATTCTTTCTGATTAGGGGCTCAAGCATTGGATGAACTTTCCCCAACTTTTGTTGAAATGGTTTCACCCCTTCCTCTGCTGAAATGGTTTCACCCCTTCCTCTGTTGAAATGGTTTCACCCTGAAATAGTACGAGTATCATATGTCTTTAAATCATTGTAAGTCCATGCAAACACATCACGATACTTTTTGAAAAGGTGGATGAATGCTTGTCATTCTTGTGGAGAACAAAATGTACCGAGGTTTACATATTTCAAATCATTTTGAGTTCCCAAATTGACTTGTTCATATGATAACTTTGACCTCTGAGTATTAGTATTAACTAGTCCTCTGAATTGGTTTTGGTAGGTCATAAATTTTTTCGAGAGATGCCACAACTTTAGGCACAGTATTCCCTTTCACCGCATCAACTGCTTCTTGTAAAGCCTTATTGTGCTCATCTTCTTCAATAGCCACATATTTAAACATGTCTACATTGGCCATAAAATGCAGTATATGTTCGTCATCATTAAAAACACGAAAGTTAGTTATGTTGTCAGGTATAGACGGTTTATATATAATTTCTATAGAAAAACCATTTTTCAAAGGTGACATCCTAGTAGTTTCATTAACTAATGTATCTACTGTGACATTTATAATTCTAGGAACATAAATGATATTAAAATCTTTAAAATGAGAAATAAGTTGCCATACCTCCTGTTGGTAGTTTTTTTGAATTTGGTGAAACACAATGGATAATATTCCATACCTAACGGGTAACAACCTCTAAGTCACCAATTACCTTGAGTATCTCTACCTTAAGTTCAATATCTTTATTTACTCCTAGAACGAGTCCTTCATATTCAGTGGTTTTATTTATGTACTCAAACCCCAAATGACATGATAGAATGTGCTTCTTGTTGTTCAAGTTAGTGAGAACACAACTGGATCCCAAACCATCTTAAGTTTTTGAACCATCAAAATATAGAGTCCAAATATCATTAGCTACTAAGCTATTTATTATAATACTGCTACTATATAAATCTATGTTACAAGATTCATTAGCACCAGTTGGAGTGTAAGGAAGGAGCTCCAACTGTGTATCTGGTGGGATGAGTGATGGTTGTGCTTGATAACACTTATGATCAATTTCCAAGAGACAATTCTTGAATATCATGTCTGCAAATCCAACGTTCTCATTATGACCCTCAAGTGGTGTCGCAATATGTTTCATGTAGGGTTCACTTTCTACTCAAATTTGGTTGTTTCTGCCCCTGTATGGAAGCCATAAATGTGCCCAGTAAATTGAAAAATATCCTTGTAGTTTGTTGAACCAATTTCTACTCAACAATAAACCATAGGCTTTAAGGATGTCCACAATACCAATATTAATACATTGGTGCACTCTATGGTCTCATGAGACGTGAATAATAACATTGGCAAGTTCACCAATTTCCTAGACTAGTGACCTATGCAACTAGATGATCCGTGCATCAATTTTATCCCATTTAGCATTAATTTTCTTGGTTATAGATAATGGAATTACATTTGTGGATGCACCCAAATCAACTAAAAATTTATGGACATTATAATTAAATATTTCGAAATTTAACAAAAATGGAGGGAAGAGAGTGTTCGTATTTAAATTTACAATGTTAACTACAGATTCAAGAATTCCAAGATTCTTACTACACAACGTTTGAGAGGTAGAAGCTTTGTCACCTGACGAAGGTTGTGAAAAGGATTAGAAAAGTATATCACACTAATCTGCTATCTTTGTGAGCTCAAAGATGGAAATGTTAGCACGAGCTATTTTCATGTCCTCAATGATGTTATAATTGATGCTTTCATTTCAAACGAGCATTGTTGTAGTGTCTGGAGGTGTAGATTTGTTGGAAACTTCCAGAGTGATAGACTTTCTTTTACTGCTGGTGGAAGTGTTCATAGTAGTAGTATTTCCAGAATTATTATGTGTGTTTTGAGAATGATTAGTTGGTGGTAGAATTTTTCTTAACAATTGTTTCTTCAACTCTTTCCTTTTCAATTCTTGTTCAGAAACGGGTCCTTTTCTCCTCAAATTGTAACATCTAGTTGATTGTTGTGGATGAGCTTCATCTTCGGGTGGTTCTTCAACACTTTTCTTGTCAACATTAAAAATGATAGCAAAAGAATTGACTAAATGTCCAATACTTGAAATTTCTTCAGCCGTGGAAGGTTTGTTTGTTTCTTCTTCCTACTTTGATTGCTCATCCGCTAATAAAGTGTCAACGATATGGGTTACCATAGCAGCCATGTTGTGATTCCACTGGGGGTATGTACTCTTTGAATGCCTCTCCTGATGAAAAGTGCAATAGTTTTGCATGCCTAAGTTTTCGACATTCAACACAACATTTGAGCTTTGAGAAAATTTTGTAAGTTGATTATTGCTATTTATTCATAGTAAAAACAGATTCAAAAGGACTTGCTGCTGGTAGATGCCTTTCCTGACTTTCTGTTTAATTCAAATACTTCATTAGTGAGTGACTTTAAAGATTTGGTCAAGCTTTCAATATCAAAGGGATACTTTTATTTAGCTTTATTTGAAGAAGCTTGGTTTTTCTTACCAACATCCTTGGTGTCTTTAGAGTCATCATCTTTAATCGCTCTAATGGAGCACAAGTCCTTCTCAACTGCAATGGTTTCTACAAAATTTAAAGACAAAACATCCCTTGCAACTCTCTTGAAAAAGGCAGAAATGTTCATGGGTAAGGAAACTGTATAATAATCCTTAGTTATGGAATCATGTAGTTGAACATCAACATGTAACTTGTTCAATATGCGAGTGAACCTTTGATTAAAATCTCTTACTTTCTCTTTGTTCTCCATCTTGATGTTCTTGAGTTCTTCCAATAGCATGGTGGGAGTTTGATCATCTGCAAGCTTTTCTAGAAACATTTTATTAAAACCCCTCTAATTGCGGATTGAATTGGATGGAAGACTATGATACCATATAAACGCTCTACCTTCTAAAGTGTATGGAAAAATTCTACAAGAAATATCATCAAAGCGCACCTCAAGCAATATTAAATGAATGTTCATGAAGTCATCTATATGATGTTCAGTTTTAATTTTCTTGTCAGGATCAAACTTATATAACAACTTATTTGGATGTTTTCAAATTTTATGAATATTTTCTAGAAGAGTGAATGGCCCTTGGGTCATCCAATCCAAGTCTTGATCAACCATATCTTCTCCTCCTTCTTCTTTCTCCCCTTTCTCATAATATGAAGAGTCCTCTTCTTCACCATTCAAGTCTTCATTATGCTCAGGTCACTCCTTGTTAGAAAATTGAAAATCTCCCTCGTCGACCTCTTCCCCAATAGGTGGGAGATCCCCTTGTTGAAATATTTCTTTTGAGGGTTTTACTAACTCTTAAAGGGTGGAAAAAACAAAATCTTCCACCAATGAAACCAATACACTAGTGCGAGTTCTTTATTTTTGTTTCAGAGTATGAGGAAGATTATGAGAAATAGGAAGGGATTTGAGACTTTCCACAAACTGATGTGTAATGCGCTTGATTGTTTAGAGTTGATCGTAAGTAACTTCAAAAGTCTGTCCCATACCTAAGTGAGAAGATTATCCAATTTCAAGAATAGGATTTTGAGTAGAACTCAGACCGTTACTACCTTATATAGATGCTTCGTTGCTAGGGTGAGATGAATTATCGACCATAAAATGGTGGCTACCCTCCTTCTAGTGCTAGAATGTTGGCAGTGTTGGATCCTGCCAACATAAAGGGTATCTCCATGATATGAAGTCCAAATTAGACCTCACATTGTTTGGTATAGGAGTCCCATCCAGAATTACATCCCAATCACAATTAACTTAAATATTTACCTTTGATTGAGTGATTAGCATGAGAGAGTAGCGCGCATGTACCTATGAAATAGCAAGAGAGTATGCCTTGTGAAATGTTCAATTGTAAATGTATCAAGGTTCTTTTGTTGCAGGGAACAAACGTGAGCCTCTAAAAGAAAAGTAATAGTACTAATCTAGTAAATACGCAGACACATAAACAAGGAAGAATTGTTAGACATTAAGTGAAATAGTTCACATAGATGCCACGATCATTATAAAATCACAACACATTTTCAACAAGTTAAGCATCAAAGCCACCAAAATAGTTCAATTTCTTTAGTACATATGTAAATCAACATAAACCACAAAAAATTGAAGAGTAGTCTTGAAACATCTCTGATATATGCATGAAAATGTGTTGGCCAAATCCCTTAAATCATTAAGAAAAAGTTCCAAGATACATGAATACAATGAACACCACTAGCTCCAATAATGGAGTGTTAGAGCCATTGCTTTCTCTCCAAAAAAAAACCATCACTATCTCTCTAATGCCTTGTGGGAGAAGCCAAGATGAAAAGTCATTTTCTTGAGTAATGAGGCTTCTTTTATAACTAGAGGAATGGCCTTTCATATCCTCATGACTCCTGAGTTTCTCATATGACTTTCCAAATTCTTATGAATTTTGAAATTCTTTATGACTTTTGGAATTACATATGTATTTTTGACTTCTTCATATGACTTTTTTGTCCATATATGAATCTTAGACTTCCACATTTTGTCTTTACAATAATTAAATAGTTACATCATGATTCCCACATCATCATAATATGAAAACATGACAAGTCACTAACACTAATGACTTGGAATCATAATGACTTATGACATGGAATTTCTTGAGAGGTGACAACACTACGACTTGTATATTCAATATAATGCAATGTTGTTGTTGCTTTTACCCTCCAAAGGGTGTGAGATCACATGGAGTATTTATGAGCTACTTTGATCATCAATATTCCAACGTTCTTCATCTTGTGTCATTATGTGTTCTTCAATCTTGAATACTTCCTCATGCTGCTCCCTTTGACATATCTCTTCATTAATCCTTGCCATGCTATTTTGGAACACCTGCAACTAAGATCAATCATGGAAAACAAACATTAGCCCAAAAACCTCTTTTTCTAACATGTTTCATGCAAATTTCTAATCATGATTCATTAATGTTCTCGGGAAGAGAGGAGAAATCTTTCTGGGCACAAGGAACACTATCAAAGGACAAGGGCCAAGTGCTTGAGGCTTGATGATGCATTGGCGCTCAACTAATAACAACATGTTGGAGGGAGGGTGCAAGGTGCAAGTTGAAGGATGAAGGGGCTCAATGATGCTTATTGATGAAGCATGCATTCAATTGGGAAGTTTAAATCACAATGAGGGTGTTGTGTGAAGGATGAAGGAGGATTCATATTCACTATTGATGTGCCATGTGCTCACCTGAGGGCTTGGTGAGGGTGTAGGGTGCATCCTGAAGAGGGAAGGAAGGCTTGAATATTGACTGATGATGCGCCATGTTCTCGAGAAGATACAGGCTTGATTTAGGGCACAACTTGGAAGGGGAAGGACAAGTTGTTGCTTCCGAGTGTGCTATGCGCTTTGGGAGAGTGTAGGGCACAATACAAACAAGGAAGGGGTCTCGAATTAGTCTTAAGGCTGCACTATGCACCCTCTTAGCCTTGGCGGACCAACTTGTGCAAAACCAAAATTTGTCCAAGTCTAAAGGATAAGACAAGAGGAAAACACATTGAGTTAGGCATAAAATCAAGTGTGACACATACCAAATCATATGTAAAACTTAGACAAGATCAAATACTAAGAAATATACATCATAACTCTAGTTTACAAACACTCTCCAAGTACAATAAACAAAGTGTGTGCGATTGTGACCAAAAGTGTTGTTTTATGATTAATCAATTTGTTATAGCCATGACGTACACCATAGATGTTATAAACAATGCGACGACACTTAAAAATAAACAAGAACACTTGAAACATGTAAAACGACATGAAGTGACACTTAATATCACTGTTAGGTAGGATCCAAAATTTGAATGCAGTGAAGTTTTGGAGGGTTTTGTGGCAACGACAACATGTTGACCATGATTGAGCATGTGGGGAGGATTGGTATACCATGGTTAACTATGGTTTACCTTATTTTAATACAATCGACCATGTTGGCCATGGTTGAGCACAATTGACCATATTGTCTAAGGCCAAACCATTGGTACCCACTTTACCTTGGTTGGTGATGTAGGAGCATTCTTCAAAGCTTATAAGACCCATGAATCTTATTTCACATTTACTAAAGGGAGTGGGTTCCCTTAATAATTTATTTATTTTCCTAAGGTTAGTTGAGTTGAGGGGATTTTAATTGTAAATTTATTTATGGAGAATATGTTGTGAATGTAGAGATCTTAGTGACAGTTAAGTAATCCTAGGAAGAGTGAGGATTTGAGGGATTTAAATGATTAATTTGGTTTCTGTTTGAGAACAGAGTGGAGCTGAAGAGATACTTTAGGAGAGAGTGAGATATTGTTGGATCTAAACTAAATTGGTTCATGAATCCATTTTTGTATAAATTGTGATCTTTTGAATAATTCGAGAGGTTAGCCAAAGGTTAGCTAGAGGTTAACTCGAGGTTATCTAGAGGCTAGCTAAGGGTTAGAGAGCTAGAGGGTAGTAAGATCAAGAGTGAGGAGTTAGAAAGATTAGTAGATGGATTTCATGGGAAAGAATTGAAATAGTTGAATGTGATTATTTTCCTTGTAAATATTATATAAAAATACCAAAATATTGTGGATTTGTATATATCCTGTGTGAGAATTTGCATCTGTATGTGTCGTAATATCCTTATGGTGCATTGATTGTGAATCTGAGAAATACTGTGGAATTTTTGTGTTGAATAGCATGAACGACTGATAGAATTTCCTTTACGAGATTAGTACTTAATTGTCTAAGGAAACCTGTGTATAGGCATGTAGGAAGCAAGATTCCCTTCTGAATGGATGGAGGGATAAACGGGAAGAAAGCACAATTGGGTGTTACAGTAGGTAGAGGAATGAGAATATCTTCTATAGTGGAGGACGTAGGCTTTTCCCAAACTTCCTAAAAGATTATAAAGAGATAGTGAAGAGTGAAAGAACAGTGTAGATTAAATTTCATCATTGAAAATGGAGGATGGACGACTCAGATTAGAGCGTCGATAACATGTTAAATTGGTCAACACTTCACAAGTCAACAATCACGAGAGTGTTGTGATCATCGATCGGAGGAGATCCACGGCCATCGCGTGACAACGAGCCTGGGTGTTAATCAGAAGAGAAGGTGGTATTTGTGGATGGTAAATGGTTTCTCGCGCGGCCTAAAAAATGTAAGCGGGATTTGAAAAACGGGCCAGAGAAAATTATACATTGTGATCTAATCCAGTTGGAGTCCGGATAGATCACAACCATTCGTTGAATGGTTGATCAGACGGATATCACGTCAGAAAGTGAACAGAGTTTAATTCCAAAATCGGACGTGATGAGGGTTTATTCAATAGGCTTAAAACCTCGCTGAGATCCACCATCAGGACTGTTCGTTGGTTGATGGATCAGACAGTAATCACACTCGAACATGTGCGCGGTTTAAATTTTCGAGCCGACCCGATATGTTATTAATGCGGGTTAAATTTATTTGAGATCTAGTCTTAAGTGTCAAAGTGGGGCCGACGGTGCTTGATAACGATGTATTGTGGTTACAACTTATTTTCGTTAATAAAATAAAATTGACCGAAAAGTATCCACTTATGGAATTGGTTGATGAGAATCAAGAGTAAGGTTGGAGAGGGTTTATTTTAACCCAATGTAATATAGAAATGATTAATTACCTAAAAAGAGCATTATCATGGGTTATACAACGGTGTTTAGTATTAACCTTACAGGATAGTTGGGTTAAACTATTAGACCCCATCATTTGGTATCAGAGTAGACTAATACTCTGTAGAGATTGGTTGAAAGATTGAATTTTATGCTCAGAATGTGTAGAATTGCTTTGGTAATAGATTCATATATAGAGGAATATGATCTAAAAGGAATTGGTGTTGGGAGTTCAGAACACAAGATTTTATGTAGAGAATAATCCTGAATTGTTACAGGAAGTGAAGACTTTAGTCAGTTCATTCAAGATAGACTGAGGAAAAAGGATTTGAGGAAGACAGGATCAGGAAGGATCTTGTAGGTTTTAAAACTTCAATGATGTATGTAGGTGGATGCAAGTAGCAGTTAATGAAGTTTCAACAAGTAGGTGTGACGAAGAAGTAAATGAAGAATTATAGCAGAGATACTGTAAGGAATTAAAGTGAATATTAATATACTTAGCAAGAAAAGAAATTCACTTGAAAGAAGAATTGAAGTGCAGACAGTGAAAAGTAAAGCAGCATGTGTATTGCCAAGCCAGTGAAAGGTTAACAAGATAGATCACCAAGTATGAATTGTATTTTGATGTTGGTTCATTTGAATTGTTTTTATAGGGAAAGAGAATGATAGCAACAACACACAATAGAAGACTGTGTAAAGAAAGAGAGGAGTTGTGTTAGTGGTAGTGAACCTAAATATTTCAGTTGAAAGTTGGATAGGGAGGACAATTAAAGTGTTCTCAAGAGAAAGTGACTTGAGGATATAAGCCTAAAGAGAGTAGAAGAGAGTGTTGAAGAGGTTCCAGAGATAGAGAACCGATGTTTACCCAAAGACCAAGTCCAGAGAGGGGATTGGTGAGGTAAATGACAACAAGGAGGACTTGCTATTATAGAGGCTTAGTGAAACTCATAGTGAGTGAGGAAATCATAGGGATAACGAGGAAATGACTACTGATAGTCATAGTAGGGGTTCAGAGAGAAGCCACAACATAAGAAAGAAAGATACCCAGGAAAATGGAAAAAGAGAGGAGATGAGTCAAGAGGTATTTGACAGTTACATTGCAGAATTGAAAGCAAGTGTGGATGCCATAATAATGTTGCTAGAAAAATGAGAAAAGGACCAAAGGTATGGTCGGACTATGAAAAGAAAGAATATAAGGTGGAAGCCGTTGCATAAGTAGATAAAAAGGAGAATGTATATCAAATTAAGAGAAGAGCTCAGAGCAACTGAGTTAGATATGGAAGATAGCTATTGTAGACCTGAGCAAGTGGTTTACCTTGCTGAGGAAGGAATCACTAATGATTTCCTGAACTGTTGGACAAGTTCAAATCAACATAGAGATGTGATGATTGAAACATCAAAGAAATAGGAGCCTAGTATTTTTGAAACTGATGATTTGTGTATGTATGAAAGTGATGAACAACCTTTAGAAGATATGTTTATGCAGGTTGCTGAATAAATGAAACTGTTAGAAGAGATGGATGTAATAGAACAGTTCTTGATTGAAAATGTATTCAAAGACACTGAACATGGACAAATGTTGCAGACTACTAAGGAGGCTGAGGATGATGAATCTAGTAAGAATTGGCAAAAAGATGGCAGACAGTCTGAAGACAAAAGGAAAGTGCAGATTGCAAATGGAGAAGTAGAAGAGGTATGAACATAACCTTATGACAGGAGCAAACAAGAGTGTATGTGCAGTACAAACACTTGAGGTAATGGAATTATCTCTTCAATTTTTATTCAAAAATTATGAACCTCTATTGATAGTTAATGGGAAAGAAATTGTCTTGAAAGGACATAGTGGAACATTAATGGAAAGGACTATTACTAAAGGGTGTACTATGGAAGATGGTAAAACAAAGATTTATAAAGAGAATTCAACCCAAGGAGGAGCAATTAGTCCAGAGAAGGATATGAAGAAGAAAGGAAAGGAGGACAACCAAGAACTTAAAAAGAGGTTGGTAGAGGCTGATGCACATCACAAAATTGAAGATGACATTATTTGTACAAATTGCAAAAAGAGTAAAGGTGAATGTAATCAACAAACTAAAAAATAGGCAAGCAATCTTAGAGGATGAAGGAAAGGATGCTTTTGTGAACTATGCATATGAAGTGAGCAGAAAAGGAGTTCATTAGAATGTGATAGTCATGGTGTTGACAATAATTTTTACAGTGGAATGAAAAATCTATTGTATGTGGTGATTTAGTTTCCTGTATAGAAACAAAGAGAACTTTAGGTTCTAAAACCAGAAATTGGTAGATTTTGATTGAAAAGGAGGAGGAATGGAAAAGGAAACTTAGTGGCTTACATATTTGTAGGGAAGAAACAGGAAGAATAAAAAGGCGTGTGAAAGGAAGGAAGACCAAAGAGAAGAGCAGAGAACAGAATTCAGAATTTAGACAACATTCAAAACAAAGTGAAGATAAAGAAGAATTTTTCAAGACAAGACAACATGACAAGTTTGGCATGTCATATGCATATCAAGAGGATGACAAATCAGAGAAATTATGGAGCAAAATTAATGGAAAATGTAATGTATTTTATGATTTTGAATTATTAATTGTTGAATGTGGTTTTCAGGATGAAGGACAAATTTATCTTGGAGGTATGTTTGCACAAGTAAACATGAAGGAATATGTAATTTCTAGAAATGCGGAAAGCTAGTTTTCCTTATGGAAACAAGAAGATGAGAGTAAGCAACTAGTTGACTCAGAAGTTCTGGATGAAGGAAGGAGAGTTGGCATAGCTCTTAAACAAGTCATTGCAGAAGAAAAAGAAAATTGTAGAGGATGTGAAAGTACAAACCACAAGCAGGTTTTGTTCTTGACTCAAAGAATATTGGAATATTGAAAGTTTATTTTGAGTTTATAATTGAAAATTGGGATGAACAGTTCAGTAAAATGTAATATGAATATGGAGACAATTGAACAAGTTTCAATAACTAAAATATTTGTAATGGATGGACAGTATGTGGTTGAAAGGTTATATGTTCCTGTATCAAACAATAAACAATCTTATTTTGAGATTGGGAGGGTTCTACTCAAGATATTGGATAGGTGGATGATAAAAACTACAAAGGTGATGAGCATGAGGAATTGTCAAAGTCAGTGAGTCAAGGAAGGATGGAAGGATATATAGGACAACATAAAGGAAATGGTTTATAGACAGAAGAAGATGCTGGTGATTGAGTCAAAGATCAGAATAAACAGTCAAGTACAAGACAAGGGAAAATACATAAAGTTGGAGCTCAATTTTATTGAGATGATGACAAGACAACAATAGACAGAGGAGCACAAATTTATGTTGTTTGAGGAGTTGTTTATGCAGTATATAAATACCAAAACATTACGCAAAGGAGATGCTTATGAAACCAGAGCAAAAGGACATCCACAACATAGAGTTTGGAATCTAGGAGAAGGAGAGAAGGTAGTGAATGCACCTGTAATTGAAAAAGGTCATAGAGCTAGTTGGAAGATGAAATCTGATGAAGTTCACAATAGAGGAAGTGGGAGGACTCATGAACAGGAGTCCATGAATTATTTCAACCTGGGGAGTCTGATGCAGGAGCATTCTTCAAAGCTTATAAGACCCATGAGTCTTATTTCACATTTACTAAAGGGAGTGGGTTCCATTAATCATTTTATTTATTTCCCTAAGTTTAGTTGAGTTGAGGGGATTTTAATTGTAAATTTATTTATGGAGAATATGTGTGAATGTAGAGATCTTAGTGACAGTCAAGTAATCCTAGGAAGAGTGAGGATTTGAGGGATTTAAATGATTAATTTGGTTTATGTTTGAGAAAAGAGTGGAGCTGAAGAGATACTTTAGGAGCGAGTGAGAGATTGTTGGGTCTGAACTAAATTGGTTCATGAATCCATTTTTGTATAAATTGTGATCTTTTGAATAATTCGAGAGGTTAGGCAGAGGTTAGCTAGAGTTTAGCTCAAGGCTAGCTAGAGGCTAGCTAAGGGTTAGAGAGCTAGAGGGTAGTAAGATCAAGAGTGAGGATTTAGAAAGAGTAGTAGATGGATTTCATGGGAAAGAATTGAAATATTCGAATGTGACTATTTTCCTTGTAAATATTATATAAAATACCAAAACAGTGTGGATTTGTATATATCCTATATAAGAATTTGTGTCTGTAAGTGTTGTAATAGCCTTATGGTGCATTGACTATGAATATGAGAAACACTGTGGAATTTTTGTGTTGAATAGCATGAAAGACTGATAGAATTTCCTTTATGAGATTAGTACTTAATTGTCTAAGGAAACCTGTGTATAGGCATGTAGGAAGCAGGATTCTCTTCTGAATGGATGGAGGGATCAACTGGAAGCAAGCACAATTGGGTTTTACAGTAGGCAGAGGAAGATTGAGAATATCTTCTATAGTGGAGGACGCAGGCTTTTCCCCAACTTCCTAAAATATTATAAAGAGATAGTGAAGAGTGAAAGAACGGTGGAAATTAAATCGCATAATTGGAAATGGAGGATGGATGGCTCAGATTAAAGCGTTGATAGCATGTTAAATCGGTCAACACTTCACAAGTCAACAGTCGCGAGAGTGTTGTGATTGTCGATGGGAGGAGATCCACGTCCATTGCGTGACAACGAGTTCGGGTGTTAATCAGAAGAGAAGGCGTTATTCATGGATGGTAAATGGTTTCTCACACGGCCTCAAAACCGTAAGCAGGATTTGAAAAATGGACCCGAGAAAGTTATAGACTCTGATCTAATCCAGTTGGAGTCTGGATAGATCACAACCGTCCGTTGAATGGATGATCAGACATATATTGCGTCAGAAAGTGAGCAGAGTTTAATTCCAAAATCGAACGCGATGAGGGTTTATTCAACAAGCTTAAAACCTCACTGAGATCCGCCATCAGGACCATTTGTTGGTTGATTGATCAGACAGTAATCGTGCTCAAACATGCGCGTGGTTTAGCTTTTTGAGCAAACCATACATGTTGTTAGTGCGGGTTAAATTTATTTGAGATCTGGTCTTAAGTGTGAAAGTGGGGCCGGTGGTGCTTGATAATGATATATTGTGGTTGCGGCTTATTTTCGTTAATAAAATAAAATTGACTGAAAAGTCTCTGCTTATAGAATTGGTTGATGAGAATTAGGAGTAAGGTTGGAGAGGGTTTATTTTAACCCAGTGTAATATAGAAATGATTAATCACCTAAAAAGAGCATTATCGTGGGTTATACAGTGGGGTTTAGTATTAACCTTATAAGATAGCTGGGTTAAACTATTAGACCCCATCAGTTGGCTACAGTAGACCATTTAACCATGGTTAATAGTGGTTGATTATTGAAATCATGGTCTAACATGGTTAACCACTTAAGCATGGTCAAGCATGCCACAATGGTTGAATATGGTGGAACATGGTTGACCATGTTGTCTAAGGTTATGTCAAATTGACTATGATTGACCATGTTTGAGTAAAGTTGCCATGGTTGTCCATAATGGAACATGGTTGACCATAGTTGGGCATGGTTTACCATTTTTACTATAGTTCAACATGGTTGACCATGTTGTATATGTTTGAACATGCAGAAAATGTATGACCACATAAACCATGTTTGATTATGGTTGCCCATGAAAGGTATAGTTGACCGTGCTTGACCAAGGATGTTAGTGCATGACCATTATTGGCAAGGATGCACATGTTGACCATGGTAGAGTTTGGTAGGAAAAGATTGACAAGGGTTTCTCATGGCTGATCATGGTTGAGTATCGCTGAGTGTAATTGACAATGGTTGGCCACATTTTCTCATGGTAGCCCATGGTTGACCATGGTTGAGTAAGGTTGACCATGGTTATCCGTGACGGGTCATAGTTGACCATGTCAACTATGTAGAGCATGGTTGACCCTATTTGAGCATGGGTGACCATGATTGAACATGTTGTCTAAGGTTAAACCATGGTTGACCATGGATGAACATGGTCTACAACTTGACCATGGTTGAGGTTTTGACCATAGTTGACGAGTTGACCATGGCAGACAACTTGACCATGGTTGACTAATTGTCCGTGGTTATGGTTATCCACTCAACAGTGGTTGAAAACTTGACCACTGTATACCACGCTGACTAATGTTAAATATGGTTGTACATGATTGACCATGTTTAACTACAATTTTCCATGATTGACAAAGGTTGACCATGGTGGTCCATAGTTGACCATGGTTTCCTATGGTTTCCCATGTAGATTACGTAGGTCCACTTTTGACCATGGTTGACTATGGATGCCTATGGTTTCCCAGTAAAAGCTATAAACAACCATGGCTCATGATGTAGCTCATGTTGACCATGGTTGATTAAGGTATAAAAAAGTTGACTTTGGTTTCCCATGGTTGAGTATGGTTGAGGTTGGTTGACTAGGGAGACCATGGTCAACTGTGGGAGATAATGTTCAATATGGGTGAATGTTATTTACTGTATTTGGCTATGTATGGCCATGGTTGACCTTGAGTTTCCATGTTAGACTATGAATAACCATGGATGGCCATGATGACTATGTTTGAACATGGTTGACCATCATTGACTATAGTTTACGACTATTGGATTACATCACAATGTGATGTTGGTGAAATGCTATGTTTGAGTGGGATGTCAAGATATGTTTGTCACATTGATCGTGGTTGACTATGTATGATGATGGGTTTTTTATTAACCATCACAAAGTGACAATGAGTTTTTTTCATCACATTGACCATGGTTGACTATGTATAATCATGTTTTACTATAGGTGTCTGTGTTAGATCATGGATGACCATGATTGATTATGTTTGAACATGGTTGAATATAGTTTACTATGGTTGAATTGCATCATAATGTGACATTGGTAAACCATTACGTTTAATTGTGATGTAAGGATATGTTTGTGACATTACAATAATGGGTTTTTTTCATCACATTGTAATGAAGGGTTTTGTTCAACATAGTATGACATCTAGTTGTTTTTTTCTTAATGCGACGTTAGGTTTTGATCATAATATTGCAACAACATGGTTTGTTTGTCACAATACAATGTTAAGTTAAGGGTGACACAATGCAACATTTGGTTTTATTCATCCCATTTTGATGTTGAGATATGTTCATAACATTATGATATTGCGGTATCTTTATTACAATAGTGAAGCTGGGATATGTTTGTCATACTACGATGTCACTTAACATTGCAACATAGGATTTTACATGACAAGCTATGATGTAAGGGTTTGTTTTCCACATTACAATGTTAGTAGATGTTTGACACATCATGATGTTGTTGCAATGTTGGATTGTATTGCAATGCAATGTCGATAAAGGGTTATGGTCGAATGCAAGGTAGGGATATGTTTTTCATATTGAAAGGATGGTAAATGTTAGTCACATTGGAATGGTGCAATGTTCGTCACATGGCAACACAAAGTTATGCTTATCACATTGCAATACAAAGTTATGCTTATCACATTGCAAAGTTTCTTTATGTTTAATACATAGTAAAAAAAGTTTAAACCAACGAAAAATCGTAATGAAGTTTTCCCTTTTAATAGAAACTTTAAATTAACGTAGCATATAAGAAGGATAAAAACTTTATTATAATACAATGTAAAATAAAGCTTTATTATTAAAAAATAAATTAACACTTTATCATAAAATTAGATAAAAATTAAATTTAATTTGTTTGATAATTTATTAAATTAAAAAAAATACATCTTTACCCTAATTTAATTGAAATATAGATAAATTAAAATTGTATCAATCGACTTATAAGGATAGATGTCATAACCTTTATGCACTCTAATATGTATATATATCACGATGGTAATATTTTTCCTAAGATTCCCAAGTATGTGGAAGAATGACAAGAATAAAAATACCAAAAGATATTATGGACATACTGAAGTTTGTTTGGATCCATGTTTGATAATTTAATTGATGTTAAATTACTACATAAATTATCAACCGTGGCTAGTATACTATTGAAGTGTATGTGCACTATATGTACTAGAAGTTTTTATTATTCAAGCAATTCCTAGATTAAATTGAGATATAGAGATGAACATGTTTTCTCTAACAACTATCACTCTTACATGAATGTAAATATGTCACTCTAAATTAACAAAAATGAAATCAAAATTATCACTTTCTTCAAAGAAATATCACACTTGAAAAAATAAATATCACACTTGCTTGGAAGAAATATCAAACTTACTCAAAAGAAAGTTCACACTTGCAGAAATAAAATTACTCTGAAATCAAACCCAAATTACTTCAACAAAAAAATGAAATTAATCTAAAATATCACACTTAATATAAATCAAAATTTTCTTCACTCAAATGTAGCTTAACTCAAATATAACTCAAACTATATTACAAATCCTAAATAAATCTACACTTTGTCATACTAATGTTCATGTGCATAAGAGATCTCGACTTTACTCATTCATCCTATAGCAAAATGATTAAACAAATCCTGTTTTAAACTCAATCCTAAACATTCATTCAAAATTGAAACTATGTAGAATTGAAATGTTAATTAAAAACAATAAAACCTTACAACTCCAAGGGGCCCTCCTGCGAGATGTAGGCAACAATATAACTACTTAGAAACTAAATACACATCAAGAAAATTGCTCAGCAGAATGATCAAAATCGTCTTTACAAATGAAAACATAGTTTCAAAAAAAAATAATATTCAGGTCTTCAAGTCTTTGTTTAGCATGACGAGACATAGATTTATAACCTCTATCAATAACTGTTTTAGAGATTTACGAGCCTATACTACTCGAAAAAGACTAAAAATAACATAAGAAAATAATCTCTCATGATTTCCTCATGATTTTCTATCGGAGAAGCAAATCATGAGGCTAAATATCTACTTCCATTAATTTTCTCACTCGCTTGGTTCGCCTTCGGCTCCTTCTTCGCTGGTTGACTTCCACGTTGACGGGGCCTATGTGGTGTTCTTATCATCAATACATGCCATGAAGATAGGTAAATAACATTATGAAAGCTATTAGCTACCTACCCATATGCCTTGTTCCTCGGTTGGAGTTTCATAACCCATCAAACCTTCAACTATGCTACAAAATCAGTCATTAGCTGCAGAATTGGTGCAATTTAGTAGCTTATGCAAATATTGAGCTAAATAATAAAGAACAATGAAACTTATGAAATAAAAGATGTTTAAGTACCTTTTATCGCCATAAACCTTGTAAACTGATTCTCAATTAGAGTTATTAGAGTAAAAAAGAAGGAGGATGGAGTGTAAGAAGGTTGTCAAAAAGTGATAATTTGGGCTTCAACAATCTCCCGCAAAGAAGGCATTACATGTCCTCATGCACAAAATTTAAAATTTTTGTAATCCTTCTCTGTTACTGAGCTTCTTTAGAGGCCTGAGAAAGAACATCTAAGTTAGTTCTTCTTGCTTTCCTGATATTGACTGTTGCCATCCTTGGTTTCTTCATCAAGATCCTATGCTGCAAACTTATGACCTTTTTCTTAAGAAATTTGTTTTTAGCATTAAATTTTTTATTTTTCTCATACCATAAACTAAGATGTAACAAGATGTTTTCATTTTGAGTTCTCTGGATTCCATTTTGTGCCTTTAGTGTTTCATATTCCTACTTCAAACGTCTATTTAATACCTCTCTTGGGCAATTTATTGTGCTTAAATTGCTGCATTAAATTATCGACCAGGGAAACTCGTAAGCTTTTGATGATGCCAACACTATATGTGCAGGAGTAGGCGACTAATTCTATGTCTAATTAAATTATTTACGGTTCAATATAATATGCAAGGGAAGAGGCTCCTAACTAAGGAGATCTTGGTTGTCCTTCCCTACAATATCATAGAGAAACCATAAAACTAGAAACTTGAAATGCAAACAAGGGAATGAACTTTAGTTATTGTTCAGATTCAATGAGAGAAAGACTAACTTAGTCTCTTGATTGTCCTCTCATGTACTAATCCAAACTAAACTAAGATTCATCCATAAGCGTAAACTAAATGAAATAGCTTGAAACATAAAAGCAAAAAGATGAATTCCAATTATCATACAAATCAAATAGAGAGAGGGCCTAACTTAGACTCTTGTTGTCCTCTCATATGTTGATAAGACTCTAATTGAAAACTCATTCATCAATCAAATCCTCAAACATCAAACATCTAAGCAATTAAATAAAATAAGATCTAATATGAAACAACATGTTCCTTTGCTCCTTCTAGAGTGAGCTCAATTCTCCTAAGAACAAAGTGACAAGCCATTCCATATACTACATTAAGATAACTTATATCTAAAACTACATAATGGAAAACTATTTCTAAAACTAATAATGAAAATATATGTAAACAAATTTAGATTCTATTCCATCATAAGTTGGATACAATGCTCTAAGAGTCCTCCCTTGGAATGGAGGAGGTACTCCTATTTATACAAAAACTATGATAACAACCTCAATAATGTAGACCCACTATTCTCTCCTTTGACCCACATATATTTCTCAACCAATGGTGACACATAACCCTATCCTCCATGATCTCCTCCATGAGGTCCATGATATTCTCCATGAGGTTCATGATCTTCTCAAATTCGAATTTGAACATAGAGTGCCACATAAGGATGCCTTCGAAGCTTCCTTTGTACCTACACATGTCAACAAACTCATTCTAATTGTTAGGTATAAGTATAATCATATTATTTTCTAAGTTTTAGCCATAAATCCACTTAAAAATGTTAAGAATTAATAAACTTTGGAAAAGCATAGTTATGACCCAATAATGAGGTAAATGTAATGATGTGGAGGTGGAATGGAGGCGACATGAAGGTAGAATGTGAAGATATTGGTGAATAATGGAGTGAAAATAAGGACTATTTTGAGGCCCAACAACCTCCAATTCATAGATTTCCTTCTTAAGAGTGTTTACAATTTGGGGTTCTTTTGGAGGATCAAAATCAATAGTTTCTTCTTAGTTTGAGGATGATTCAACAATTTTTCCTGTAGCTCTTTGTTCCAGAGATTCTATGTAATTGTATATTTCTTGCTGGATATGATATTTTTTTGGAGTTCTCCTAGACGGACTTGCAACTGGCGACGAAACTCTCAATTCTTCTTCTTCTTATAAATTGAAAAATTATGGAGATTGCTGAGACTATGCATGTATTGGTTTATTAAGCCTTGCACCACTTCTTATATTTTATGTTGATTTTTCAGTAGTACGGGTACGTTTTTTGACTCCTCCTTGTTTTGTTTCTCCTTTTGATGTAATTTACCTTTTATTGCTAACTATCTTTCTTCTAACATTTTTTTGCTTAAGATTTTCTAACATAGTTATAAGTTGGGTTTCATCATCATAATATTGATCTTGTTGTGTTTCTTATCTAGGGGAGTTTTCCTTAGGGTTTGAGGGTAAATTTCTTCTACTCTTTCTTGTTTTATCACTAGGCCCTTCTTGTTCAGCTTCTTTGAAATGATTTCCAATAAAAAAAATACTCCCAGTTATCTCCTTTTCTTTTCAGATGGGCTTCAATTAAAATTTTCACTAACCCATGATGGTACAAGGAATTACCTATGGACTCCATTTTCCTCTAAATGTTTCCAACCATTTTTCTCAAACTATTAATTAGGAAGCACGGTAAAAGAACATGTCTCCAAACCTACCTTCACAAGTTATGAATTTTTGAATAATTAATAGCAAATTCCTCCATTTATTCTTTAAGTCTATGACTAGGATTCCATTCTTAAAACTAGAGATATCCATACTTGGATTTTTAAGGAAGACCTCCCATTATTTCTCCTTAATCTTCCGGTCCTTGAACTAGATTTCCCTGATTCATGGTAATCTGGTAGCTTCTGCTACAAATGACTTTGTCAAAACAAATTCAATGTCTCCAATCTCTCCTTCAATACCATCATATGCCCTAGCGAATGATTTTGTAACTTCTTTCTCATGCCCATCAAATTTTTCAACAAATCCTAACCATTGTGCTTGCTGCAACTGCTGTTTCACCTGTGGGTATCCTTCAAGAAATTTAGCCCCATTCGAGTCTAAGTGTACACTGACTCCCATTCTGAAGAAGTCTTAGTCCCTAATTTCTCTTTTTGATAGGGTTGTGGAAGGAGTTTGGTTATGGAGTAGGTCAAAAAGACAAAATTTGGGTAATAGGTGAGGCGTTTTTGGCAATGGAACAGGCCTGAGTGGAATGGATATGATGCAAGGAACTATGATGGTACATGAAGGAAGTGGGATAATATACGAAAGGAAGGGAGTAAATTTGAATGATAACAAGGTTTCATATCAGATTTATATCCTTTTGATAAGATATTTTTGTTAGAACCGAGGTCTTGTCATAATGAGAGTAATCATTATACAAAATGGAAGTAGCAACGGTCATACATCTATTTAATTTCATAATTCAATTCTTTCCCCTTTATTATCTAACTAATATTTACATACCTTCTAGCTTGCCTTACTGATTTTGGATTTTTCTTTTGTAGGTTGTACTCAAGTTATTTTAGCTGTGATATTCATTCAGTTTTCTTTTTCCATTATCTTCATTTTCCCTAGTTGCAATCTGTCAAGTCAACTACGGAATTCCATGAGAACTGTAGATTATTGAAAATTCTGTAGTTGTCTTATTTTTCAAAAGAGGAATAAAAAGAAATGGTACAAGAATAGGGAATTAAAAATAAAATCTATGCTCCCAAGAATTCTTGGTTTTCAACTTAAAGTTTCTGTATAAACATGCCAACAATGTTGGTTTTCATGTCTATACAATTTTTTTAATTTCATTCATGCGGTACGATATACCCATAAAGCTTCTGGAAGATTTTTTGCCCAATTCCTTCTATTCAGATGCACAATCTTGGTAAGAATTGCTTCAATTACTTTATTGGTAGATTCAACTTGTCCATTGGCTTGTGGATAATATGGAGTAGACTTTCGATGTTTGATTTTGTATTTCTCCATTGTCTTATGTACCAACTTGGATGTAAATTGAGTACCTTGATCTGTCGCAATTTCCCTTGGGACACTAAAACGAGTGAAAATATCCTCAAAAAGAAATGAAACTACAACCTTTTCAGTAGCAAAAGGAAGTGCTTTAGCTTCTACCCATTGTGTGACATAATCTGTACAAACAAGAATGTGCATTTTTTGTCTTAACAGTGGATTGATTGGACCAACAAAATCCAAAGTCTATTTCTCAAAAGGTTCAATAAGTACCTGAGGCGTAGAGGCATTTCATCCAAAGGAACATGCTTCCCCATTCTTTGAAAATTGTCACATCTCTTAACATATTATTCGGCATCCTTAAAAAGAGAAGGCCAATAATATCCTAAGAGAAGGACTTATAGGCAGTTCTTTTATCAGCGAAATGTCTTCCACATGGTTCATCATGAAAATCTTTTAATATCTCTGGTACTTCATCCTCTCTAACACATCTTCGAATAATTAAGTCAAGTCCTATTTTGTACAATTCTTCATTTATCCATGAATAAGATGCGCTAGTTTGAATAACTTTCCTTTTCTCTCGAGGATACAAATATTATGGTAATTTCCCTATAGCCGAATAACTAGCAATATCTGCAAACCAAGGAGATTTAATAGATGTTGTAAAAATATATTCATTAGGAAAATCATCTTTTACAACAACATCTTTATTATCATTTTGGATTCTAGATAGAAAATCAACAAATGTCTTTTTCTTTCTAGGTCTATCCAAAATAGTAATATTGTATTCTTGTAATAACAATAACAATCTTGTAATTATGCCATTAGTAATTGATTTATTCATTAAATATCTAATTGCAGAATGATCTGTGTGAATGAATGTTTCATAACCAGTGATATAATGTTTGAATTTATTGATGGCATGTAGAACAACTAAAAAATCCTTTTTTGTTACAGTGTAATTCAACTCTGCAGGGGTCAAATTTTTGCCTGTATAGTAAATGGCATAAGAAGTTAAATATTTATGTCCTAATACAACTCCTAAAGATGTATATGAGGCATTAGTTGAAATGTGAAAAGGTAGTTTCCAGTTTGATCCTCTTAAAATGGGTGCTTCAGAAATATTTTCTTTCAATATTTCAAAGGCTTTCTGGTAGTCACAATTCTAGATGAATTCACAATCTTTTGTAAGAAATTTGAAAAGTGGAGAGGTTATCTTCGTAAAGTTTTCTATAAATATTCTATAATAGCCAGTAAAACCAAGAAAAATTCTAACATCTCTTTGATAAGTAGGAAATGATAATTTAGAAATGAGCAACTTCTACCTTAGATGCATCCACTTTGATTCCATTTCCTAAAATATGGTGGCCTAAAACAATTCCCTCAGTGAACATCATAAAACATTTTTCATGGCTTAATGAGAGATTTGCTTCTTTACATCTAATGAGAACTTTTTCCAAATTTTTAAGAGCTTCTTCAAAAGAGTTCCCATAGACAATAAAATCAACCATGTAAACTTCCACACAATCATGAATTAGATCAGAAAAAATGCCTAAAACTAACCTTTGGAATGTTGCAGGTGCATTACATAATCCAAAAGGAAGTACTCAATAAGCATAAGTTCCCCATGGTCAGGTAAAGGTTGTTTTATCTTGATCTTTTGGAGCTACTTAGATTTGGTTATATCCACTAAAACCATCCAAAAATGAAAAATACTTTGTCCCTGCCAATGTATCAAGAACTTGATATATAAAAGGAAATGGAAAATGATCTTTTAAAGTAATTTTATTCAATTCCCTATAATCAATGCATACTGTCCATTTTCCATTCTTTTTCGGAACAATTACCAAAGGTGAGACCCACTGGTTGTGTGATATTGGATAATGAAATTCACATTTAACAATTTTTGTAATTCTTCTTTAACAATTCCCCTTAGGTTTGGATTCATCCTCCTCCAGGGTTGTCAGATTGGTCTGGCATTTTAGTCAATATAAATATGATGCATACAAGTGTTAGGATCAATTCCTTTCATATTAGTGTATTCCCATGTATAAGCATAGGAATGTTCTTGTAACATATTTACTAATTCTTTCTTTTAAGATTCTTCCAGATTATCATTGATATTCAAAGTTTTCCTTGGAAAAAATTCTATTAAAGAATTTCCAAATTTCTCCATAGAATGTAAAGTCATTTGACAAGATGATATATATTCAATATTACATTATTATTGAAAACTTTGATTTTTTTCACAATATGAGGACGATTCATTATTTTCCATTAAATTCAAAATCTGATCTTCTTCATATATTTTTGAAGTAGCAAAAATTGGTTGTATATAAAAGTTTTCATTATTATCATTTATCCTTGCTTCACTTTCTACTTCTATTGTTGTTTTTGCAGGAGGATATAACGTGAATTTCTTTGTCGAACTTCCATCAAAGATAAACATATCACCAAATCTACAATTTATAAAAGCATCAGCTATAGTTAACTATGGTCTACCTATAATAAATGGGTGTCCTCCTAGATTATTATTGGGTCTCAAGATCATATAATCAACAGGATATTCCCAAGAATATAAGGATACAAATACGTCTCCTAACACACCATCATGTTTGATAACATATCTATCTTCTAATTGTAATATTGTAGGTGTATATTGAAGATTAGGAAGTTTCAATTGATTCATAGTTTGTTTACTCATGATATTTATGGCTGCTCACAAATCAATCAATGTATTTGGAATCTCAATTCCACTAATATGTGTTTTCACATTGAGACTTCTTGGATCTATATATTTTTGAACTATTATTTTTCCCATCATGATATCTGCAATTTTCCCAACTAACTAGATTCTTTTAACCTTTTTTTTTTTTTTTTTTTCTTCCTAGTTTTTTAATACTTAACTCCTTGATTTTCTTTGCAAATATTGGTATTTCTTTGATAGCTTGTAACAAAGGAATTTTTATAAAAACATTCTTCAGTTCATCTATCATATCATAATCAGCAAACATAATCCATTTTTTACCCCTTTGTCAATTTTCAGTCTTTCAGGAAAATGTGGATTTTGAATAGAAATTGAAGGTTGTTTTATAATAGGAGT
The DNA here is from genome assembly GCA_000404065.3 of Pinus taeda. Classification (NCBI taxonomy): domain Eukaryota; kingdom Viridiplantae; phylum Streptophyta; class Pinopsida; order Pinales; family Pinaceae; genus Pinus; species Pinus taeda. The sequence goes on from APFE030373557.1 coordinate 271,301, forward strand.
TGAGTTTATTGGAGTATCATCGGAATGTATAGGGGTGGTTTGATTTTGAGGATTTTCCTCTTGATAAAGATATGTCTCTTTCTTAGAGAGGTCATCCTTTTCAAATTCCTGGATAACAACAGATGGTGACTTCTTTTCCAATACTCTACTAGATCTAAGTTGGACATTGTTTAGATCTAATGGGGTTATCATGTAAGTTTGGAAATTCTGCCCTTCTATGTTGTAAGCAGGCTGTGAGTTTTTATTATTTGGATTTGGAAGTGGTTGAACAACCAATTGATTTGATTTTGTGGAAATGGTAATGAAAGCTGTGGGTTTGGATTTTGAGGTTGAGAGGGTTGAACAGGCTGAGGAAAATATTGTGGTGGAAAAACAGGGTAAGGTTGTTGAAATTGAGGATATTGAGGATATTTTCCATAAGTATTTTTCCATCATTGTTCCCAAGGTTGAGGCCAAGGTTTCCAAGGCATGGGTAAAGTCCAATTACTTTGTGGTGGTTGTGCATATGCTTTAGTGTTGAAACCTTGAGTCATATTCGATTATGGATTTTTCCATGGTCTTTTAGCAATAAAACAAAGATGTTATACTTGATTTGGCATTACTTCCTCTTGATAGACAACTTTAAGACCTGTTATTGAAGGGCATTCATTTGTATTATGATTTTATGCATATATAACATAGGTTTCTCCACTTTTTAAGTCAAGAGGGCATTCTCTCAAGGCATGCTTCTTTCTACACTTTGGACAAAAGATAGATAATGCAAAATGTTCAACCCTTTTCTTGTTTTGTATTTTAAGGGTATCTATTTGTTCACTAAGACTCCCAAAAATACTTGTTTTGAAATTTCAAGCAAATTCCATATTTCAGCCCTACTTACTGTCCTAGCTGCAGATTTTTTAATCCTAGACATAACAAGATCTCTCAAAATTTTCCTAGTTCTTGCCTTTCCTCTTGAAATGTGTATGCATAACTCACAAATGTCTCCAAATGATAACTAAGAAATATTTCCTTTACCCATCAAATTGAGAAGATCTATCCACTCATCTCTCGCAGATTTCAACAAGAGAGATTTCAAAGTTTCTTCATCTAGATTAAATGCATTTTAACCCTTTTTTACATTATAAGCAAATATTTCAATGAAATCTTCAAGATTTTCATCTTCTTTTTGCATCATTTTAAAGAATTCATCTTTGAGGTTATGGGGCATGCAATAATCCTCATATTTTTCTAAGAACACATTTTTCATTTATTCCCATGTTCTTATAGAATGTGCTCCTAAGCCCATGAACCATTTTAATATTGCACCTTTGAGAGTGGCTGGAAACAATTTCAGCTTTTGAGTATCAAGCAAGTAGTCATAAGATCTACACAAGGCTTCACACTCAAAGAGAAATATTTCAAGATCCTTTGTTCTTAATCCATGGAAATTAAGGAGGATAGAGTGTGAGACATTTGTCATTGTGGTTGTGGTATCTTCATCAAAGATGGGAAATCCAAAAGGTTCTGGATCTCCTCTACCTTCTCCTCTTCCTCTTCCTCCACCTCCTCTATTTTCTCCTCTTCCACCTCCAATCCTAGGTTCACCATTCACATTATGTACTTCTCCTTCCCCTTCTGCCATTGTAGATTCCTCAGAGCTAATATAAGGTTCCAAAATTGGGTTTTCTAGTTCCTTCTTTGGTTCTTCTATCAATGGAATGTTAAAATCAATTTCTTCCACTAGGGATTTCCAGTTCTTGTCCTAGAAGTTGTTCTCTAGTTGAAGATAGAAAGATTACTCCTTCTTTTGGGAATGTAGGATTTGCCTCTTCTACTAAAGCTTTAGTAGAGGAAGTTGGTGAATCTTTAGATTTGATTTCAGATCTATGTACCTCAGGAAGTCTATGTCTACCTGCAAATGATGGAATATGAGTTTGGGTGGATGGTGTCGCACTACAAGGTCGTGGTGGGGTGAGTGGTGATGTTAGAATCAAACTCCTACCTCTACTTACGAATATACCTCTAGAATCTCTTTCCCTATGCATTATATATATATAATATATATATATATATATATATATATAATATATATATATATAATATATATATATATATATATATATATATATTTTATGAAAATAAAGACTCCTATATACATGTCCCCGACAAGGACGCCAACATGTTTGGTAATTTAATTGATGTTAAATTACTACATAGATTATCAACTAGGGCTAGTATACTGATGAAGTGTATGTGCACTATATGTACTAGAAGTATTTATTATTCAAGCAGTTCCTAGATTAAATTGAGATATCGAGATGCACATGTTTTCTCTAAAAACTATCAATCTTACATGAAAGTAAATATCTCACTCTTAACAAAAAATGAAATCAAAATTATTGCACTTCCTTAAAAGAAATATCACACTTGGAAAAATAAATATCACACTTTCCTGAAATAAAAATCAAACTAGAATGATCACACTTACTCAAAAGAAAGATCACACTTGAAGAAATAAAATTACTCTAAAATCAAACCCAAATTTCTTCAATAGAAGAGGAAATTAATCTAAAATATCACACTTAATATAAATCAAAATTTTCTTCACTCAAATGTAACTTAATTCAAATATAACTCAAACTATACTACAAATCCTAAATCAATCCACACTCCGTCATACTACTGTTCACGTGCATAAGATATCTCAGCTTCACTCATTCATCCTATAACAAAATGATTAAACAAATCCTGTTTAAAACTCAATCCTAAACATTCATTCAAAATCGAAACTGGATAGTTAGATATACTAATTAAACACTATATAAAATGCAGAAAAGAAATGTTAATTAAAAACGATAAAACCTTACAACTCCAAGGGGCCCTCCTTCGAGATGTAGGTACATCACGACTACTTAGAAACTAAATACGCATCAAGACAATTTCTCAACAGAATGATCAAACTTGCCTTTATAAATGCAAACAAAATTTCAAAAATAATAATATTAAGGTCTTTAGGTCTGTGTTTATCATGCCGAGAGGTAGATTTATAACCTCTATCAATAACTATTTTAGAGATTTACGAGCCTATCCTACTCGACAAAGGCTAAAAATAACATAAGAAGATAATAGATCATGATTTCCTCATGATTTGCTATCGGAGAAGAAAATCATGAGGCTAAATATCCACTTCCATTAATTTTCTTGGTCACCTGGTTTGCCTCCGGCTCCTTCTTCGCTGGTTGAATTCTGCGTTGACTGCGCCTATATGGTGTTCTTATCATTGATCTAGATCGTGAATATAGGTAAATAATGTTATTCCAACTATTATCCACTTGCCCATATGTCTTGTTCCTCGGCTGGAGTTTCAGAACCCATCAAACCTTCAACTATGCTGCATAATCAATCATTAGCTGCAGAATTGGTGCAATTCAGTAGCTTATGCGAATATTGAGGTAAATAATAAAGAAAAATGAAACTTATGAAATAAAATATGTTTAAGTACTTGCTATTGCCATGAACCTTGTAAACTAATGCTCAATTAGAATTATTAGAGTAAAAAATGAGGAGGATGGAGTGTACAAAGGTTGTCAAAAAGAGACAATTTTGGGCTTCAACAATCCATTATAGAACATTATCAATGAATATGTGCATTTTAAGATGGATGTTTTTCGATTATGAACAACATTTTGATTATCAAGCTTTCAAGGGAATACATCTTTATAACAAAAAATATTTTTTCTATTGTCTTCCTATCTTGCAGCCATAAGAACAACTATTTAGACTCAAGTTTGATATATATATATACATTTTAAAGAAAAGACGGTGTCATATTTTTTTTCTCTTTGCAAAAAATTTCTACCATAAATGATCTAATTTGAGCCTTTCAAATTATATCCAATGAATAAATAAATATTTCACTTTAACTATGGCATACATAAAACTTTTTCAAAGTGCTAATATATAAAAAAAAATCCAATATAATTGTTGTCTTGATTGGCAGTGAGAAAATCATCTTCAAGTTCTTTCCTAACTAAAGAATTTAAGAGAACATTGAGTGATGATTTCAAAAGTGAATATGTTATGGAACTGTATTCTCTACAAATACACGGAAAAGAGATATCATGAAATAAACTGATGACCTCTTTCAGTTTATTTTCTATGGATTCAAGCCCGAGCTTAGAACTCATCTTGAACCTTGCATCCTTTTCGTGATTAGAATTGAATCTCCAAATACTTATAAATGTATATATTCTTTGAAATTATAGTTTTGAGTAAGGAAAACAAAACATTTAATTCACCCTTGTTATTAATGCAGACCCCAATATTTGCTTTCCCATGCATCAAGTAATTATAAGAGAGAAGTAATACAAATATGATGCCACAACAATGACTCTCCTCGTGGTTGTTTTCATAAAAAAAGCCCAAGGATGGGAGTAGTCAATGATTGGACCTCTCACATAAAACTTACTTGGATAGTAGAACTTCCCTTCAAAGGTTTGATCCATAATAATTCAAGTATAGTCATCAAGTATGGAGTTTTATACTTACCCTCAAACAACAACAACAACATAGCTATTTATACTTGCTAAATAAAACACAAAAAATAATATTCATTATTATTATAATAAAAATAAATAAGTAAATTAGAAATATATATATGAGTACAAATATTCCATGAACATAATAGTCACCCATCTCTAAACTATATATTAAGTTAAATTAGTATTTTATATATATATATATATATAAAATACTAATTTAACTTAACTATATAGTTTAGAGATGGTGGACTATTATGTTCATGGAATATTTGTACTAGACAGATCTACATCATTTTTTATCAACTCAACCACAAAGCATGACTTCAAAAATATAAAGTGAATTAAACCCATAAATTTTTAATAAAAAATACTTTAACAATAAAGCCTCCAGCAATTAAACTAACACTTAAAACTATCTAAAATATTTTATTTTACATTCTCTTTTATTCTATTCCCTTTATGTTTATTAAATTGAATATAAATTTTATTTTAATCAAAGAAAAATAAACCTGTTGACTTTGCGGAATATTTATATAAAAGACAGATATCCAATATTCCGGAATGAGTAGTTTGATGGTTGCATGATTCCAAAATAATTCATATGATCTTGTAATTGTTAAGCTGTTATTATTGATGATAGATGTAGGATGGTTTTCATGACTGAAAGAAAGTTATAAATTGAATGTGTATATATAAATTGAAGTTGATTTTTTTGTCATCTACTTAATCGACCCAATCAGAGTTAGTATAACCAAATGATTTAAAATTGAATTTGTATATATTCCAAGCTAAACATGATGCTCCTCTTTGTATATTGATGCCATGTACATGGATTTCTCCCACTACAATTAACCTAAGGTCTAGTTATAGTGAAAGATATAACCTGGTGGCTGTGATTCTTTATTACTTTAAATTTCACTTTAGTTATTTTTGATATCAACCTATTCAAATTATAATATGTTTCAAAATGTTAAGAAAGTTGAAGTGTCAATTTATTTGGTTATTATTATTATTATTAAATTATTTAGTAATTTAATGTACTAGGTAGGTTTTTAATTTGAATTTTGCGGAGTTACAGATAATATATTTATATCGTCTATTGAGTGTTGTTTTGGAATGAAATAAAATGTATAAGAATTATTTAAAAAATATTTCTATCTATCTATCTATATATATATATTAATTCTATATATATAATTTTATATTTGTACGTTCTCTGCTTTTGTGTTGCTCGACGGGTTGAAGCTTTGATGGGGCCCTTCCTTGAGCCTTGAGCCTTGAGCCTTGATGGGCCCCTTTCTAAAGAGTTAACAAATTATTGATAAGGTGCCTTGAGCCTTGAGGATCATGAATTTAGTACACGAACATGAGCGAAAATGGCCCCAAGAAAACGAACGAAAAATGGCCACAAGCATACGAGCTAACATGGCTACACGCAATAAGGGACGAGCACACAAATTTATGATTCCTGGTAGCCTTGTCACGGATTTGAGGTTAGGTAGCCAGGGCAGCCTTGCCCCAACGCTGTAGGTACCACTCGTGTCAGGAGTCATGGTGGACTTGAGGGGACTGACTTGACTCCCAGCCCATCCTTGATGGAAGGGTTATCCCATGGAGTTGAGGTTAGGGATGCGGGGCAACCTTGCCTCAAGTTGGCGGTACCACTTGTGCTTGCTAACACAGGGGTGGACCTGAAGGGGCTACCTTGATCCCAGCCCATCCTTGATGGTTGGGGTGTCCCAGGTTAGGGAGCTAGGCCGCCTTGCCTCACTCGATGGTTCCACTTAAGTGTGGGCCTGAGGGGGCAACCTGGAACCCATGCCCATCTGCCACATGGGGTGTCCCAGGTTAGGGAGCCAGGCCACATTGCCTCATTGGTGTGGTACCACTCGCTTAACTATAAATCACGGGTGGGCCTGAGGGTGCGACCTGGTCCCAGCCCATTCGGGGATGGAGTGTCTCTCAAATGGGAATTGGTCATTACGCTAAAGGGGAACACTTAGAGTTGAAATCTTTTGTAATGATGATATAATTCATATTTATTTTTATAATAAGGAAGAATGAATTTGTGATCTTAATATTATAGTTGTAAAATGTATTTTGCTTAAAACATTATTTTGTTTTGAAATAGCATGTTTGTAGAAATCTATTAAAAAATTTCCTTATAAATTAAACTAGATGCTCTTTTCCTTGAATCTAAGTAGTTGTTCCATGTATAGATATTTTTCACAATTTCATTCAAAAATACAATTTTCACAACTATTGATTATATTTCACATTTAATTTTTTTTTATAAATACCAATTACATTTAGAATAATATAATTATATTCATGTTTACAAGTAATGCAAATGTTTCATAATATTCTCATTCTTTATATATCCATTTTATATTAACGAAATTGTCTACAAATTTTATTAATTCTTTTATTATATAATATTATATATTTATATTCTCTTACTATTAATCTTTATCATTTTTTTTTCAATATATCTCTTTACCACAAGAAATATTTTACACTATTTTATGATCCATCGATAAGTAATGATCAATATATATCTTAATTCTTTATGGGGTGGAAAAGTCAAAGTTGTGATCTTATGGGTGAGCCATTTCAAGGCACACCCTATATCTATAAGTTTAGAGTAAAATTAACACTTGATGTAATACTCTAGTTTTAATCTTTAGATTGTAACATATTAATATATAAATATGTTTGAATAAGGTGATTTATTCAATAATTGCTAAACCAAATAGGTGTTATAATGACAAACAATGTAAATACTATTATGCATTATATGCGTTATTTTTCCTAATCACCATGTGAAAATATTATCATAGTGTGTTTATACACAAGAAACATAATAATATAAAATCCATGGAAACATAATAATATAAAATCCATCAAAATATTACTAAGGGTAACAAAGTAGCTACAAATGAATGAAAGGAGAAGATGAAAATGAGTCCCTAGGGAAGAGAAATTCATTAAAATAATGATTACCCATGCCAATCGTAGAAGTAAATTATTGGTTTTTTATGTTAGAGCTGGTCTGGTCAGCCCTCTGTCAGAGATCAAAGCTCTTTATGCATTTCATTTTTAGGTGTCCCGCTTCATCCATTCAGCTGCATTCCGCTAGGGACATGTCATGATCTAGCAGAGAAAATAATGCTACTCATTTCCCCTCATGTTGGGCCTCTGCTGGTTTGGGTCTTGGTACAAAATCAATGAAATTCATGATAGTCAAGGTCTGGTCCTATTTTAGGACAGAGTCATTTTTTATTTGTTTAAGTCTAGAAATTCATCAATTTGGTCTTTGAAAAAAACATGTCCAGAAACAAGCCATGTGGGCTAGAGGGAGACCTTATACACCTACAGTGCAGAAAGCTTCATCATCACCGCAAGAGACATCGAATCTTCTTCAAAACTCTGTTTTGAAGCAAAGTCAAGCCAGGTCAACTATGACAAAATTTTCCAGAAATCGACAGTTGACATTTTCAGATGCAGTCATGGATGTTAAAGCCAGAGGCCCAGTCACACAATCCTTGCAAAGGAACGCCAAAAATGTCATCAAGAGAGCCACAATTTCGAAGAAAAAATGGAAAAAACAGAGTGCTTTAAAAGTCAATAAAATGGTGCAAAACTCAACATTAGAAAGTGGGTTTTTTAAAGAGGAAAAAATCAAACCAGTTTCTCCCAAGCCTATAAATACATATTGTGGCCCAAAGCAAAGCCATTGTGCCATTGGAGACTGGGAAAGACATTGCAGAAGGTGGGAGAGTGAGATTGGTGAGTGTTTGAGTGAGTTGGGAGGTGATTTGCGAAGCGCGGCGCACATAGGCAGGAGCGTGGCGCACCCACCGCGCGTGACGCATACACAGCCAGCCCGCCATTGAACGAATACACAGGCGCGGTGCATATAAGGCACGCGGTGCACTGGGAAGAGCGCGCGGTGCACACAGTCCAGCAGCTCAAAAACAATGCAAAACCGTTTCAAATCTTTGTGAAAGCGATCAAATCATGAGGTAGGCCTTTGACACCTCTCCTCCAATCAACTTGGTCAATGTTTAGCTGTTTCTAAGACGTCAAGTGAGATCCAAAACATATTGGCCATCCATGCCAATCATCCTCAAAGCAGAACTGATAATGGGGGTTTGTAAATTTGAAGAATCCACCAAGGTTTTGTTTCCCCTCTCCTCCTCCTCTCACTCCTCATCGTCTTCACTTCCATATCCCCCACATCTACTAAGAAAACCCCTTAGAAACCTCCACTAAGACCCATCTCCTGTTTTCCAAGCAAAATGTTTCATTTGACTGCGCGCTACGCACACACAATGTGGCACGGCTCACTTAGGGCACGCGACGCACTGGGAGCCCAGCCACAGTGTTAACTTCACACTGGCGTGGCGCACTGGGCAAAGCGCGCGGCACACAGGCCTGTGAGCCTAAAAAGGGCACCAAATCTCTCAAATTTTTGTAAACTGGCTCTCAACATTGCAAAATTGCCCATAAACCATCTCATCATTGATCCTTAAATTCAAGGAAAAATATATCTTGGTGGCCATGACATCAACGAAAAACTTCTATCAAGCAAACACAAAATGACGCAAAGAATGGCAAATAGCTAGGGTTTTGCTACAGTAACTTAATTATCAATTATGCTCCTACCCTACGTCTGTCAGCTAATTCCTTGGGAGCATTTTCCCCTAATGGTTACCCTAGCTACAGTACAATCCTATCCCTTTGTCCCCTTACTCATATAGCTCAAGAGTGCCTTAACCCTACCCCACCAAAACCACACCCCAAACACTCCAAAATCCCTGATAAATTTTCCCTCTAAACCCCTATCCCTATTTCATCATTCCCCTCCTGATACTCCCTATTTTATTGTCCCCTTGGTGGTATATTTGCAGAGCATCTATCAGTTCAGTGGATTCACAGGGCAGCAAAGAAATTCAGGGTACAAACAGCAGTAATGGCATCGGAAACTGCATCAGATTATGAGGGGGAAACCCACAGTGATACAGCTTCAGGAGAACAAGCTCCTTGGAGACCTAGGAGTGGCAGACATGTCAGGGATGAACCAAACACCCTCACGGAGTTGCAGGCATGCCCTCTCGCTATGTCTTGTTTCCAGCACTTGGCATGTTTCGAATTTTGTCAAAGGGTGGCAAATGTCAGAATTCATCATGAGTTGGCCCGCCTCTTTGCACTTCACCTACATGGAGGACAGTCTATATTGGCAGGGGTTACTTTCACATTGACACCTGAAACCATATCAGTGGCAACAGGCATATCGAATGTTGGAGAACAGTGGCACAAGAAGATGAAGGTGGAGAGGGAACTTTATGAGCCTTACATAAAGGCCAGTTGTTTGAGTCAGCTCACGAGAGTTTTCCCATTCAGATTTCTGAGAGATGATTATGCTCCGCTCATGAGATTGATCATGAGATACTTCAGTTGTGAGGGGAGGTTTTCTCGCCTTTATGCCTATCACATCAGGTTACTCATGCACTTCACCAGGGTGCGTATGATGAACCTACTATTTTTCATTTGTGGGAACATAGAGAGGATGAGAAAATTCATGCAACACAAGACCCCTCGGCAGCAGCTCAACAACATATATCACTTTGCTCTTATCCAGATTTTGGTGGACCATCAGTTGGGATTGCAGGGCATTGCTTGGGAGGAATTCATCTCCCGTGACTTCTTCAACGCTCCACAGGTAGTATCAGAGGCAAAACATGAGTTAGGGGGTACTTCTCATTAGCATGAGCGCCATGAGACCACTGTGGTGCCATTTTCCATCACATATTAGAGAGGCTATCCGAAAGGAACCAGGCCTTTGTTTGCAGCAGAAAAGCGAGTGTTATCTCCACTTGGGGTGGAAGGGGCCTCGCTTCCGGCATCGACGATACAGGAGCAGGATAGAGGTAAGGAGCCAATGCATAAGGAGGGGCCTTCGGGTGAGCCATCAGGTGCTCAAGGGACTGGTGTCATCCTCATTCCTGATGAAGAGACAGAGGCAGAAAATGCCAAACTTAGGATGATTATTCAGGAGCAGGACACAGAAATCAAAGACTTGATACTCAATTTCGAGAGGTCCAGATGGGTCATCAAATATCTGGAGCAGAGGAACAAACAACTAGAAGACCAACATGTGATCATGGAGCTACAGAACATCCGTGAGGATCGTCTAACTGCCCAACAGAGGAGGATTGAATTCACTTCATTGGAGCAACAGGTTATGGATGATTATGAGTCTGTTCTTGAGAGAGGCAACATGCACCTAGACAACATGTTGAACAAGGCCGACAAAGACAACACACTACTGAGACACATGGCTCGTCATTACAGGGCACAAAACTTGAGTTTGAGAACCTGAATAAGGAGTTTGAAAGAAAAACTGAGGAAAGCCACAAAAAGGGCAAAAAAGGCAAAAAGGGAAAAAGAGCAAGATAGGCTCAGGATCTTGGTTGAGGCCTCCTTGACTCAGCAAAGCACCCCATAGAGAAATTCCAGCCCAAATCTCAAAAAATTTGGGCAAATTTTGGTCACAGGGAATTTTTTGGGCGAAAAACAGGGATTTTCTCCCTGTGCGTCGCGAACCCTGCGTGACGCTAAAATTATAGCACTCCAATCGAGAAAAGGTTTGCATTTTTGGATTCAGCATCGAAAAATACATCTACTGGTGTCCGGGCTAGAACTTTTGATAAGTTTTGAGTCTCCTAAAGGTAAAAAAACACCCAAAAATGGCATTTCTGCCACTTTTTGGACACACAGAAAGCAGTCTTGGGAGAATGAAGATTTGGAGGGGAAAATGAGCTTCAAATTCAGAAATTCCAGTGGTGTTAGAAAGTAGACAGGCAAAGCTTTCTAACAAACCCACTTGGGCACATTTTGGACATCTTCAAGTGCCCCAAAGCAGGCCCCAAATTAGCGCGACGCACAGAGAAAATGACGCGGCACACAGAGAAAAAATTGCTAATTTGCTCCCGTGTCGCGAAATTTCGGGTCACGACTTCTCCAAGTGGGCCCGGTCATGTACACTTCGGTTTTTGGCACCAAAAGCAACATTTAAAGAGTTTTCTCTCCAGATGGGCATCCATCCAAGTGGCAAAAGAATGCAAAGGGTCACCCCAGCCAAATGTCATGCTTGAGAGCGCTGCACCTGTCGCTGATGGTTGGCTCTCCATCTCCATTTCGAAATGATTTGAGTAACTTCCCAACCCATGGGCGTTCCATCTCTTCCTCACACATTCTATATATTGTATGCAAGTTATTTGCAAAGGGTTAGTTGGCTTGTAACTTCTGGGAGACTGTGGGAAAGAAACTTTGTTTCTACATTGTATATTTTTAGAGAGAATTAATGAAAGGCAGCAGCTCTGTTTCATGAGATTCTTGTGGTTGTGAGTATATCAAGTTTTTCTCTTATGTTTCATATGTATCTTGTTATGTTTTGTATTCCATTTCGCATTCATTTTTGGGGAAATTTTTCGAGTGAGATCAGGTAGAATTCAATTCTATTGCTCTACCTGTGGGAAAATTTCACGTGCAGTGTTTCATTCTTCTGTTGAAAAGGATTCATGTTGTCCATGCCCTTTTCACCTTCTTAATCATTCTCTCCATTTCTTTGTTATGTTCCATAGTTTCATTTCATATTGATTTCTGGTGAAATTTTTCGAGTGAGATAAGGTAGAATTCAATTCTATTGCTCTACGTTTGGGAAAATTTCATGTATAGTGTTCATTCTTCTATTGAAAAGGATTCATGTCGCCCATGCCCTTTTCACCTTCTTAATCAATCTTTCCATCCCGCCATATTTTAAAACTAAATTTCTATGCTTTCAGCCTACCTTGCCTCACGAAATAATCTATGCCTTCATGTTAAGTTCTCTATTCATTGAAGTCGAGTGGTCCCATAACATCCCAGAAACACAGTCATTCACAAAATCATTCATTATTTTCATTTTCACTTACTAGCCTAAGATAAATAGTTCGTTTGAAAGTCATCTCAGTCCTTTTTGTTCATCTATTCACTGAGTGTGATCCGGAGAGAGCCCTCTCTTGTTCTGGTAGGGCTAGCTACTAGACTGAGCATGGTTTGTGTTTACCCTTAATTTTTCCTCCCTTCAGCCTGAGGCAGATTTAGGTTTTAACATAGTGGCGAATCCGCTGGGGATGACTAAGTTTGAAATCAAATCCCCGTGTTTTTTAATAATTTTAAGCTCCCGGATGATGAGCTTAGGATTGGAAATGCTGAGCAAGTTGGTTGTGTCCTGTGATTTTTCTCAATAGCACGCTAGCTTCGAGACAATATACCAGAGCCAATCCAGACCCGGATCCTCCTCATATCTTCGAAAACCCCAATTTGATCCCTAGGCTCCTTCGGCAAGAGAGCACCATAACTCCTATGTTCAAATCCCATTCATGTCTCGACATTTTTGAGTATCTTGAAGAGCTTGTGTTCGACGATCGGTTCGAGATATCATTGTTTGAGTCTAAATCCAAAAGGGCTGTTGATTATACTGTCCCCGATCCACAATTTCTTGTAGACCTTGAAATAGAGAGAGCTAATAGATTAATTGATAATTACATTGCGACACCGCTCCAAAATCCAATTGCAAGCCCCTTGCAAACTGTGCACACTCCTCCAACACCTCCAAGGCCAAATCCACCAAGAATGATGGCTGCTTGTTTTGTACCCCTTGTTCTACCCCAAGTTCTAGATGATATGCCCGCTGATTACCAAAGCAAAATCCCATTCTTTGATGGCTCTCCTAGCGGCATTACTACACAGCAACACGTGGAGCGAATGACAGACTTCTGTGAACTTTATGATATAAATGTGGAGAACGTGTTAATGAGGCTCTTTGTACAAACGTTTGTAGGTGAGGTGAAGAAATGGTTCAGAGGTTTACCGGCTGCACATATCGCCACCTTGGCAGACCTACAAAGAACATTCTTGAATTGCTGGGAAGTGAAAAAGAACCCTCTTCAAATTTTGTCTGAATACGAGCAAATCAAGAGAAACACTGGTGAGTCAGTGCAAGATTATTGCATGAGATTCAATACAGTGTACAATGAAATTCCAGATGATCTAAGGCCACCCGTGAGACTAGCCATGGTGAAATTCCCGGATGGTTTTGATGCCGATATGGCTTATCAATTGAGAGAAAGGGAACCGACCACAATGGAAGACATGCAGAGAATTGCGGTCAGCGTTGAGTGAACCTGCTGTGCAAAAGAGCTAGAGCGAAAGCAGAGAAGAAAACCATTGTGAAAGAAGAATCTTCTGCAATGGATCAACTTCTCAAAAAGGTTGAACAGATGCTTGAAAGGGTAAAAATTGACAAGCCAGAATCACAAGTGAGGAATCCTAACTTTCGTGGTCAGTAGCAGCCACAGTATAGGATAAGACAGAGAGATCAGCGAACTCAAGAGCAGACTACACAACAGTCGGTACAAACACCTTTGCAGCAGAATTTTGTTCATGGACTAGAGTCAGACGAGGATGGGAATGTAATAGGTGAAGAAAACCATCTCTTTATTCCAGATGAGTTGCCTACTTACATTACCGAAGAAGAAGAATGTGCAGTGAATTCAGCTGCACACCAAGACACTGATTTTATTCTAGCTGGCGACAATGTGTTGGAAGAAGAATCAGAAGAATATCAAAGGGGGTATATGAATGCTCTGTCTGCACAACAACAATGATATTCACTTAGAAACTGAGATGTGCCGGCCATACCAATTCAGAAAAAGAGGGAGGGTGAAAAAACAAAGAATGATTTATCAGCTACATAAAGAAAAGGAAAGGAGGCGGTTGGTCCGGAGAGCAGCAAATCAAAACCTACAGAGCAATCACAGCAACCTGCCACCTCAAAGGAAGAGGAAAGGAAGGAGATCCAAGTCAAGGAGGTAGAAAAAACTCCCACTTTTAGCCTAGAGAACGAGATTTCTAAGTTAAAGATATCCATCCCCTTGACTGAAGTAATGAAGAACAACAGTTATAAAGGACAGATTTCTAAAATGTTGAATTGGGACCCAATGTCCGACATGGTAAATGTAGAAGAGGATCAACCTGAAATGATTTTTGGACCAGCATAAAATGGCGGGTCTCGTGACAACGAGGTGCCCCTTTCTACATCAGTTTGAGGTTGCATGATTTCATTTTACATAATGCCATGTTTGATTTCGGAGCTTCTCACAATCTCATGCCCAAGGCTATCATGGATAAGCTTGGTCTGGATATCACTCGACAATATCATGATCTCTATTCATTCGATTCCAGCAAAGTAAGATGTATAGGTCTCATCAAAGACTTGGTTGTGAGTTTGGATCAGCTTCCTATGAAAAATGTCCTGATGGATGTGGTGGTAGCAGATATTCCTCCAAGGTTTGGCCTGCTTCTTTCTAGGTCTTGGGTAGCAAAATTGAAAGGGACACTACCGCTGGATTTCTCCTATGCAACAATCCCAGTGTTTGGACAAATGAGGAAGTTGTATCGGGAAAAAAAGATGAAATATATGATCACAAGCAAGGAGAAACCGATAAATCATCCCATTAACTATGTACATACAGTGTTAGAGTCTTCTGTTTTGTTTTCAGATAGTTTAAATGAGATAGATAGTCATATGGTAGAAGCAGATGACATTCCGGAGATAACAAATTTTTTTAGAGAGATTTCGAAAAAAGAAAGACAAGAAAAGCAGCAAAAGATTGGGCAGTCAGCTGAAAACGATGGGCAGCAAGCAGACAAAGCACAACAAACTGATTTTTAGCACTTACAAGAGGAAGAAGAAGGCTTATGGACCATGGATTTTGATGGAGCAATAGGGAATGATGGAGCTGGTATTGGCATTTGGGTACGCAGTCCTTTCTCCGCCCCAAACAAAGTACCTAGCAGCGTGAGAATTTACTCCTACAAGCTGGCCTTTGAATGTTCAAATATTGAAGCCGAATATGAAGCTCTGATTACTGGCCTAAAAATTCTTAGAAAGCTGAATTCAAAGAGAATTTCAATATATGGCGACTCCGAGTTGGTAATAAAATAGGTGAGAGGTGAATATCAAGAAAAACATCCTAGGATGCAGGCCTATCAAAGTGCAATTTTGGACATCTTGAAGTTGTTTTCTGAATACACTTTGACATGTGTGCCAAGAATCCAAAATAGTATTGCTGATGTTCTTGCCAAGGCAGCGAGCAGCTTGAAGATCCCCATGAACTCCAACAATAAATTTGAAATTCATGTCAAGCACCGTCCAACCATTACAGAAAATCAACGACATTGGCAAGTGTTTCAAGATGACGAGGAGATTAAAGATTTTCTGCTCAACAAAGGCAAGTTCGAAGAAACCTCAATCGATGTGGAAAATGATGAGGACAAAGGGAATGGTATAGATGAAGTGCAAATCAATCAAATGGACGTAATGCAGCTGAAGAATAACATCATTCCTAAAGGTTTGATACCTCTAGAAGAACTTTTTGATTAGGATGATGTAGCCCGCAAACCAACATTGCAGCCAACAAAAAAGGGTGTATAAGAGGTCAACATCGGTACAACTGCCAATCCAAAGTTGGTAAAATTGTCTAAAGCATTACTGCCAAAGATCAAAGACAAATATATCAGTTTGATGGCTTCATTTGCAGATGTATTTGCTTGGGATTATTCTGATTTAAAGACCTATGATACAAATATCATTCAGCATACGATACCTATCAAGCCCAACCAAAAACCATTTAGACAAAAGCTGAGGAGGATAAATCCAAAGTTGTTGCCATCCATCGAAAAAGAGGTAAATAGGTTGTTCAAATAAGGGATCATTGTGCCCATCAGATTTTCAGATTGGATACCTAACTTAGTCCCTATACGTAAGAAGACCGGTGAGATCCGCCGATGCATTGATTTCAAAAATCTAAATAACGTCTCATTGAAGGACAACTATCCGCTGCCCAAGATGGACCATATACTTCAGTGAGTATTAGGGGAATCTCATATGTCACTACTTGATGGTTATTCTAGATATAACCAAATTTCAGTCCATGAAGATGATAGAAACAAGACAACATTCACCACTCCATGGGGAACCTTTCATTATGCCAAAATGCCATTCGGTTTAAAGAATGCAGGCGCCACATTTCAGCGTGCAATGGACGTGGAATTTGCAAATGAGAAGGATGTTTTTGGTGGTGTACTTGGACGACTTGACGGTGTTTTCAAAATCTAATGAAGAATACATGCATCACCTAAAAATTGTCTTTCAAAAATGCAGGAAATATGGTTTATCACTGAATCCAAAGAAGAGCTTGTTCACCATGGAGGAAGGAAAATTACTTGGGCATATCATTACGAAAGATGGCATCCGCATAGATCCCGCACGTGTCCAAGCAATTCAGCAAATCGATCTGCCTAGAAACAAAAAGGAAATACAATCATTCAATGGTAAGATGATTTTTCTGCGTCGTTTTGTACCCAATCATGTAGAACACTTGAAAGAAATGACCAACATGCTTAAAAAGGACATCCAAGTGAAATGGACAGATGAGGTGGTAAAATATTTCAACTTGATCAAATTGGCCCTTTCTTCAGCTCCAGTTCTAGTCAGCCCGGACTATACTCAGGATTTCATAGTGTTTTCTTTTGCTTCGGAGCATAATATGGCAACATTATTATTGCAGAAGAAAGAGGGTCATGAAAGACCCATTGCATTTTTCAGCAGAGCTATAAGAGATGCAGCTTTAAAGTATATCATCATTGAGAAGCAAGCCCTGGCCTTGGTGAAGGCATTGAAATACTTCCGGGTATATATCCTACATTCTCACATTCTGGCCTATGTTCCTAATACTGCTATAAAAGATGTTTTGGTACAGACTGATCCAGAAGGAAGAAGAGGCAAATGGATTGCAGCCTTACTAGAATAGGATGTGGAGATAAAGCCTACAAAGCTGATCAAAGTACAGGGGTTGGCGAAGCTAATGGCTGAATCAAATTTGCATGCATTGGACATAAATCTGATCGCTGCCCTGACCGATGAAAATGAGGAAGGAACATCAATTCAAGTATCCAAAATGTTTGCATTGTCCCCATGGTATTCTGATATAATATATGTGCTGCAAAATCTATCACCACTGCCTGGCATGACTAGAAACAAAGCGAGAACACTTAAATTGAAAGCTGCCAAGTTTTGTATTATGAATTTTGCATTGTATTGGAAAGATCCCGGTGGCATTTTGTTAAATTTCCTGGTGGAAGAGGAGGCAAAGAAAGCCATGGAAGATTTCCACAGAGGAGAGTGTGGTGGTCATCTTTTTTGGGAATCAACAGCTAACAAAATTTTGAGAGCAGGGTACTACTGGCCTACTTTGTTTGCTGATGTGCATAAGATGGTAAAGTGCTATCATAAGTGTCAAATTTTCGAAGGAAAACAGAAATTACAACCTTTTCCACTCAAGCCTATCGAAGTGAGTGCTCCTTTTCAGCAGTGGGGTTGGATTTCATTGGGGAAATTCATCCCGCATCTTCCGGACAACATAGATGGATCCTTACAGCCACGGACTACTTCACAAAATCGATGGAGGTAGCCCCTACCAGACAAGCGACAGACACGGTAATCATTTCATTTCTTGAAAATAACATCTTGTCTCGCTTTGGTTGTCCCAACAAAATAATCACTGATAATGTAGCAGCGTTTAAATAAAAAAGGATGGTAGAATTTTGTCATAAGTATCACATAATTATGGGTCATTCAATCGCCTATCATCCGCAAGGCAATGGGTTGGCGGAATATTCAAATAAATATTTAGTCAACATTATCAAGAAGCTGCTGGAAATAAATAAGAAGAGTTGGAACAAGAGGTTGATTCATGCGCTTTGGGTAGATCGGATCACTCACAAAAAATCCATTGGTATGTCACCATTTGAGCTTGTTTATGGAGTGGACACAGTATTTCCCGCTTCTCTTGCTGCCCCAGTGATCAAACTCCTTCAGGAGGCTGGCAGTGAGGAAGATTCCATGCAGAGAAGGCTGAATCAAATGATCCACTTGCAGCAAACAAGAGAAGAAGTCTTCAAGAACACATCCAATTTGCAGGAGAAAATCAAGAAAATTTATGATAGAAAGGCCAAGATGGATAGATTTTAGGTGGATGATGTAGTACTGAAATGGGATGCAAGAAACAAGGAGAAAGGCAAGCACAAAAAATTTGAAAATTTGTGGAAAGGTGCTTTCAAGATCGCAGCATACAGGGGTCAGAATGCCTTTCTTCTCAAGGAAATAAGCGAAGAAGATTGTCCTGGAGGGCCGATCAATGGTCGGCTGCTCAAACGGTATCACTGTTGATCTATGAACGCTGCTTCCATGGTCATTGTAAATACCATTTTTTTAATTTTTAGTTTGGTTTCAGTATGTACAGTCAGTTTTTGAGTCATTCCAATTGTCAAGTTTGAGTCAATTTCTTGGTCATTTCAGTTTTTTAAATAAGCCAGAGTCTTGTGCTATTTATCAAAATGATGACTCCATAGCCCAATGGATCAAGAGGCACTATCTAGCTCCTCCAGAGATCTGCTATTCTTGGCACCTCCAAGGAGCTACCATCCCCCATTGGAGCCAATGTTAGAGTCGGCCTGGTCAAGTCCTCTGTCAGGGATCAAAACTCTTTATGCATTTCATGATTAGGTGTTCCACTCCTCTCTTCCAGTTGCATTTCGCTAGGGACATGCAATGACCTGATGGAGAAAGTCATGCTAGTTAGTTTCCCTCATGTCTGGCCCATGCTGGTTCAGGTCTTTGTCCAAAATCAATGAAATTCATGATAGTCAAGGTCTGGTCCTATTTCAGGACAGAGTCATTTTTGGTTTGAGTCTAGAAATTCATCAGTTTGGTCCTTGAAAAAACATGTCTAGAAACAAGCCGTGCAGGCCAAAGGGAGACCTTGTATACCTACAGTGCAGAAAGCTTCATCATCACCACAAGAGACATCGACTCTTCTTCAAAACTCTGTTTGAAGAAAAGTCAAGCAAGGTCAACTATGACAAAATTTTCTAGAAATCGACAATTGACATTTTCAGATGCAGTCATGGATGCTAAAGCCGGAGGCCTAGTCACACAATCCCTGCAAAGGAATGCCAAAAATTTCATCAAGAGAGCCAAAATTTCGAAGAAAAAATGGAAAAAATAGAGTGCTGTAAAAGTCAATAAAATGGTGCAAACTCAAACATTAGAAAGTGGGTTTTTTAAAGAGGAAAAAATCAAACCCGTTTCTCTCAAGCCTATAAATACATATTATGGCCCAAAGCAAAGCCATTGTGCCATTGGAGACTTAGAAAGACATTGAAAAAGGTGGGAGAGTGAGATTGGTGAGTGTTTGAGTGAGTTGGTAGATGATTTGGTAAGCGCGGCGCACATAAGCAGGAGCGTGGCGCATACATTGCGCGCGATGCATACACAGCTAGCCTGCTGTTGAACGAATACACAGGTGCGGTGCATATAAGGTGCGTGGCGAACTGGGAAGAGTGCGTGGCGCACACAGTCCAACAGCTCAAAAACAAGGCAAAATCGTTTCAAATCTTTGTGAAGCCCATCAAATCAAGAGGTAGGCTTTATGACACCTCTTGTACATCTATTTTTTCAATGATATGGTGTTTATAAGATGTTTAAATGGTACCCAAAAGCACAAGGCCATCCATGGAAAAGATCACCAAGAAAAACAATAAATGGGGTTGCAAAATTGTGATGATGCCACCAAGGTTCTACTCCCCTCCCCTTGTCTCCTCACCCCTCATCATTCTCACCTCCCCTCCATCATGTTTCCTAAGAAAATCATCCTAAATTCACCACTAAAACCTCCTCCCTTGTTTTTCAAAGCAAGCTGGGCGACTTTACAGTGCGTGGCGCACAGACAAAGTGGCACGGCGCACTCAGGGCGCGCGACACACTGCGAGCTCGGCCACAGTGCAAAATTGCCACTAGCGCGGCACATACCCGGCACACGGCACACTGGGCAGAGCGCGCGATGCATAGAATTATAAGCCCAAAATGCATTAATTTTCTTAAAAATTTTATGAATGACCCTCAAGGTTGGAGAGGTAGCCCAACTGCCTTCGTCATTGGCGTTTAAACTTGAAGGGGAATGTTATTATGACAACCATGAAATCAAATGCAAATTTTTTAAAAGTAATACAAAGATGATATAGAGAAGGTCAAGAAAGCTAGGGTTTTGCTACAGTGACTTTATTGCGAAAGAATGCTCCTACCCTACCTCTATCAGTTAATCCCCCTGTAGCAGTTTCCCCTAATAATCACCCTAGCTCCACTGTAATCATATCCATTTGTCCCCTCTATTCCTATGGCTCAAAACATCCAGACCATACCCCATCAACACCATACTCAAACACTCCCAAATCCCTGATACATTTCTCCTTTTAAACCCCTATTCCTCTTTTCATCATTCCCCTCCTAAACTCCCCTGTTTTATTGTCTCCTTGGTGACAGATTTGCAGAGCATCTATCGGTTCAGTGGTTTCAGAGGGCAGAAAAGAAATTCAGGGTACAAATAGCAGTAATGGCATTGAAAATTTCATCAGATTATGAGGGGGAAACCCACAGTGATACAACTTCAGGAGAACAGGCTCCTCGGAGGCCTAGGAGTGGCAGACATGTCAGGGATGAACCAAACACCCTCACGGAGTTGCAGGCATGCCCTCTCACTATGTCTTGTTTCCAGCACTTGGCATGTTTCGAATTTTGTCAGAGGGTGGCAAATGTCAGAATTCATCATGAGTTGGCCCACCTCTTTGCACTTCACCTACATGGAGGACAGTTTATCTTGGCGGGGGTCACTTTCACATTGACACCCGAAACCATATCAATGGCAACATGCATACCAAATGTTGGAGAATAATGGCTACAAGAAGATGAAGGTGGAGAGGGAATTTTATGAATCTTACATAAAAGCCAGTTGTTTGAGTCAGCTCACGAGAGTTTTCCTACTCAGATTTTTGAGAGATGATTATGCTCCGCTCATGAGATTGATCATGAAATACTTCAATTGTGAGGGGAGGTTTTCTCGCCTTTATGCCTATCACATCAGGTTACTCATGCACTTCACCAGGGTGCGTATGATGAACCTCCCATTCTTCATTTGTGGGAACATAGAGAGGATGAGAAAATTCATGCAGCATAAGACCCCTCGGCAGCAGCTCAACAACGTATATCACTTTTCTCTTATCGAGATTTTGGTGGACCACCAATTGAGATTGCAGGGCATTGCTTGGGAGGAATTCATCTCCCGTGACTTCTTCAGCGCTCCACAGGTAGTATCAGAGGCAAAACATGAGATAGGGGGTACTTCTCATTAGCATGAGCACCATGAGACCACTATGGTGCCATTTTCCATCACATATCAGAGAGGCTATCTGAAAGGCACCAGGGCTTTGTTTGTAGCAGCAAAGCGAGTGTTATCTCCACCTGGGGTGGAAGGGGCCTCGCTTCTAGCATCGACGACACAGGAACAGGACAGAGGTAAGGAGCCAATGCCTAAGGAGGGGCCTTCGGGTGAGCCATCAGGTGCTCAAGGGAACTGTGTCATCCTCATTCCGGATGAAGAGACAGAGGCAGAAAATGCCAACTGAGGATGATTATTCAGGAGTAGGACACAAAAATCAAAGACTTGATACTCAATTTCGAGAGGTCCAGATGGGTCATCAACTATCTGGAGTAGAGGAACAAATAGCTGGAAGACCAGCATGTGATCATGGAGCTGCAGAACATCCGTGAGGGTCGCCTAACTGCCCAGCAGAGGAGGATTGAATTCACTTCATTAGAGAAACAGGCTATGGATGATCGTGATTCTGTTCTTGAGAGAGTCAACATGCACCTGGATAGAATGTTGAACAAGGCCGACAAAGACAACACACTGCTGAGACACATGGCTCATCACTACAGGGCACGAAACTTGAGTTTGAGGGCCCGGATAAGGAGTTTGAAAGCAAAACTGAGGAAAGCCACAAAAAGGGAAAAAGGGGAAAAAGAGCAAGATAGGCTCAAGATCTTCGCTGAGGCCTCCTTGACCTAGAAAAGCACCCCATAGAGAACTTCCAGCCCAAATCTCAAAAAATTTGGGCAAATTTTGGTCACAGGGAATTTTTTTGGGCAAAAAACAGGGATTTTCTCCCTGTGCGCTGCGCACCCTGCGCGGTGCTAAAATTATAGCACTCCAATCACGAAAAGGTTTGCATTTTTGGATTCAGCATCGAAAAATACATCTACTGGTGTCCGGGCTAGAAATTGTGATATGTCTTGGGTCTCCTAAAGGTCAAAAAACACTCAAAAATGGCCTTTCTGCCAATTTTTGGACACACAGAAAGCAGTCTTGGGTGAATGAATATTTGGAGGGGAAAATGAGCTTCAAATTAAGAAATTCTAGTGGGGTTAGAAAGCAGACAGGCCAAGCTTTCTAGCAAGCCCACTTGGGAACATTTTGGACACCTGGAAGTGCCCGAAAACAGGCCCCAAAATAGCGTGACGCACAGAGAAATTGGCGCGGCGCACAGAGGAAAAATTGGCAATTTGCTTCTGTTTCGCGAAATTTCGGTTCGCGACTTCTCCAAGTGGGCCCGCTCATATACACTTCAGTTATTTGGCACCAAAGGCAGCATTTAAAATGTTTTTTTCTCCAGATTGGCTTCTATCCAAGTGGCAAAGGAAGCAAACGGTCACCCCAAAGCCAAATGTCATATTTGCAGCGCTGCACCTGTAGCTGATGGTTGGCTCTCCATCTCCATTTCAAAATGATTTGAGTAACTTCCCAACCCCTGGGCGTTCTATCTCTTCCTCAAACATTCTATATATTGTATGCAAGTTATTTGCAAAGGGTTGGTTGGCTTGTAACTTCTGGGAGACTGTGGGAAAGAAACTTTGTTTCTGCATTGTATATTTTTATAGAGAATTAATGAAAGGCAGTGGCTCTGTTTCATGAGATTCCTGTGGTTTTGAGTATAGCAAGTGTTTCTCTTATGTTTCATATGTATCTTGTTATGTTTTGTATTCCATTTCGCATTCATTTCTGGTGAAATTTTTTGAGTGAGATTAGGTAGAATTCAATTCTATTGCTCTACCTGTGGGAAAATTTCATGTGCAGCATTTCGTTCTTCTGTTGAAAAGGATTCATGTTGTCCATGCCCTTTTCACCTTCTTGATCAATCTCTCCATTTCTTTGTTATGTTCCATAGTTTCATTTGTATCCATTTCTGGTGAAATTTTTCGAGTTTGATCAGGTAGAATTCAATTCTATTGCTCTACCTGTGGGAAAATTTCATATACAGTGTTTATTCTTCTGTTTGAAAAGGATTCATGACGCCCATGCCCTTTTCAACTTCTTAATCAATCTTTCCATTCCGCCATATTTCAAAACTAAATTGCTATGATTTTAGCCTACCTTGCCTCACGAAATAATTTGTACCTTCATGTTAAATTCTCTGTTCATTGAAGTCGAGTGGTCCCATAACATCCCAAAAACACAGTCATTCACAAAATCATTCATTATTTTCATTTCCACTTACTAGCCTAAGACAAATAGTTCATTGTAAGTCATCTCAGGCCATTTCATTTACTTATTCACTGAGTGTGACTCGAAGAGAGCCCTCTCATGTTCTAGTAGGGCTAGCTACTAGACTGAGCATGGTTTGTGGTTACCCTGAATTTTGCCTTCTTTCAGCCTGAGGCGGATTTAGGTGCTAACATAGTGGCGACTTCGGTGGGGAGAAAAACGGTTTGCTTGAAGATTGTTTTGCCCCAGTACATCTATCAAGCTTAGATCTAATGGTTGATGGTGAACAATGATCAGACATAAGAAGACGACTGAAATCATTCACCAGGCAACTCCATTCACTGAAGAATCCAGAAATCAGTGCTTCATGGTAACTCCACTAGAGGACTAACTCTTTCTCTGTGAAAATGGAAGGATCTTACACAAAGTTCGGGTATCCAAAGTGGAATGGTATTCAAATTCTACTCTGCTTTCTTGTGAATTACTTCTTTGTTGTTCTTGAAGCTACCCTGAAAGCTTTTCAGAACTTGTTGTATAATAAAGGTGATCAAAGTCTTCACTCGATCTACTCAAAAAGTGTAAATAGTGAGTTTCCCTTTGATCCTGGCTTCCTTACTTTTCCTACATCTTATGATGACTCTCTTCAGAGTGATGAGCCTAAAGAAAACAAAATTGAGCCCATAGCTCTTGTACATATTCCTACAGCTGTCATAATCCCAGATAGGTAT
Source organism: Pinus taeda (assembly GCA_000404065.3). Taxonomy (NCBI): domain Eukaryota; kingdom Viridiplantae; phylum Streptophyta; class Pinopsida; order Pinales; family Pinaceae; genus Pinus; species Pinus taeda. Next base: position 296,096 of record APFE030373557.1, read on the forward strand.
AAACCTCTGGTTTTACCTTCTATTCTTCATGCTTTCCCCAAAAACTATGATCTATACTTACCAAGATTTGACGGTGAATGTAAGAATGTAAATGTTGAGCAACATGTGCAGAATGTCGAGAATTTTCTAGACCTTTATGAAATTGATGAACGAGATGTCAGTATAAGGCTTTTTGCTCTTTCTTTGCAAGGCAAAGTCAAGCACTGGTTCAAGGCCCTGCCCGATGCGAGCATCACAGATTTACAGCAGTTCATCAAAGTTTTTCTTGACAGGTGGAGGATCAGACAGAACCTTTTCCTTATTGTAGAAGAGTATAATCAGCTGAAAATACTGCCAGGGGAGACATTACAACAATTTTAGGCCAGATTTAATCAATTTTTTTATTCGATGCCAGTTGATATAAGACCCACTCCTGGATCTTCTCTCTTGCACTACCCGGGTGCCTTTGATCCGAAAATGGAGTTTCAACTGAGAGAAAAGAATGTCGCAACACTTGAAGAGATGCAGAACAAAGCAGTAAATGTAGAGGCTCATTTACTGATTAGAAGGGCAAGGTTGAAAGAAGAAGAGCTGAAAAATGTGGATCCGGAGAAAACTACAGAGGAAAAGCTTGACATTTTGGTGAGTGTAGTAGAAGAGATGGTGAGGAAAATGACTACAAAAGATGAAAATGACGTTCATGGACAAGTGGCTGATCCAAAACATTCTATTTCTTATCTCAGTAGTCATAACGATTGTTTGGTAGATCATCTTGGAGAAGAAAGACCTGTTGATATGACATGTATTCTTGATGACGTGCTTTATACTGACAATTTGCCTCAATTTGATCAGTATGATGATGATGATTATGCTCTCCAAACAGAAGCTAATCTTGCAGACAAATCAGCAGCTAGTTTGTGGGATGAGGAAGTTCGCTTACAACAGCTCGAGTATAGTGATCAAACGATGCATATCAGCTATGGAAATGATGAGGAAAGTGCAACTGATTTTGAAGTAAGTGAAGGATCTTTTCCTATGTGCTTTGAGTCATGTCAGTTCATTAGAGATAATTTCCATGCAATCAGACATCAGCTATCGACAAATCTTGATTTGGATCCTCTTGAGGGCGATGAAAACTTTGTTCTAGACTTCTTATATTCAGAGTTCCAGCCCCCAAATGCCATTAATAGTCAGGTTGCACATGAAGACATAGAAGCTGGAATATATGATCAAATGATACAAGAAGATTCCTTACATCTCTATTTTGAATCATTTCAGTTTTTGTGGGGTAAATTGCATATTAAATTTTCAAATGAAAAGTTTGTAGGAAATCAACAATCTCTCAGTTTTAAAGTTGAGGATGAGACCGATGGTGAAATTTTTGAGCAGGTCATTAATAAGAAATCTTCCCCTGAAATGATTGATGAAATCATTTGGGATACAGAACTAGATTTGCAGCCACCAAACACAATTCAAGGTCAGATTACAGATGAAAGTGAGGCAGTCAAAATACATGATTTAATGATGCAAGAGGATTCTATACCCTTGTGTTAAGAAGCATTTCAATTTATAAGGTAGAATCTTCGTAATATCTCTAAGGAAAAGGATGAACAGCCAATAGGAAGTCATACAGTTTCAATAGATACATCGCAGCAGTCTCCTCAAATCTTTGATGATCCTTTTGCTCATGTGTTAGATTCTGTTTGTTGTAAAAATTATTCTCCATCAGCCAACCATGTGACAAAAGAGAATGTTGATAATAATATGATTCAAAGGTCACCTTCATTGTCTTGTTTAACAGATTGTTCATTTCATAGCCCATACCAAAGCTTGCAGTCATATGAAGAGATTGATAAAGGAGGCTTTGGTTCTGTTTGAAATCAACAACAGAGTTTGGTTCTTCACGAAATTCAGGATCCTTTTGACTGCTTACTGCAATCATCAAAGAAAGACAGTGCAGATATGAGGAAAAATTTAATATCCGACTATGAAGATTACTTGCACCAGAGCAGTAATGTGTTAATGGAAATCAATGGCGATGCTTATGAAGATCCTTTTGTAGTATTCTTGAAATCATCCAGCCAATTCATGTTTTGCAAGTTTGTCAGCAGTGAACTTGATTCCAAGTTTCCATGGGAGTTGCCTTTCGATTCTTCCCTTTTTTGGCGCATCAGAAAGCATTTGGGAAGAAATCAAGTATCAGCCATGATGCTTGCCTGGCTGCATTGGTTGTTCCATCTCACTTGATCGGGTGGTGGAAAGAGTAATTAGGGTAGGTTTGCTGAATAAGCTCAAATATGATCATATTTCTAGTTTGTTAGAGTCAAGTTTTTTTCAATCATGCCAGTTTGCATTGAGTCAGTTTTAGTCAAGTTTCAGTCAATAAATGAGTCAAAGTATTGTGTTGTTTGTCAAAATAATGACTCCATAGCCCAATGGAGAAAGGCACTGTCTAGCTCTTCCAAAGATCTATTGTTCTTGGCACCTCCAAGGAGCTACCATCCCCCATTAGAGCCAATGTTAGAGACGGTCTTGTCAGTCCTCTAGCAGAGATCAAACATGCTCTTACAAAGTGATTTTAAGGTGTCAAGGTCAAATTTTGTCATTTCGGTGAGTCTTCAAGCAAAATTTGGTCACTAGGCATTAGGTCTAGGGTTTTATTTTACCCTTGTCAAAGTTGTCCAAATGACGTTCCATGTCACCATTCAACTGAGTGTACCATCGTTCAAAGGGTTTTCATCATCATGTCAAGTTCCACTGGGTCATTGTCCCACACATCGAGATAGGTTTCACCCAAATAATGTTTCTGAGAAATCAAAGATGAATTGGGGAAAACTGAGAGTTTTTTGTCCACAACATGCCAAGGAAGAAAAACCTCCTTCACTTTTTACACAGGTGTCACAGTTTTGGATAAATGTCAAAAATACAATCGCCTCGGGAGAATTGATGCACCTCTGAAGTGACCTTGGGAAAATCAAGTTTTCTCCTAGCTCAGTTGGCCAAATGACTTTTGTGATGAGAAAAATGATAACTAGACACAAAGATCTTTCCCATGAGCTACATGAGCTCAATTTGGAGTTGAGGAAGGCATTCAAAAGTTGACCGTAACAGCACTTTTCCTTTAGGCAGCCTCATTTGGCACATTTTGACCAGTCTTGGGAGATTTGATTTTTGACAGGGAAACTGAACTCCAAATTGAAAAATTCCACTTGGGTTGGAAAGTAGACTCAAATACCTTTCCAACAAGCTATTCTACGCCAATTTGGACACTGGGAAGGCCTCCAAAAGTCTTCCGGAAAAAGCGCGACGCACAAGTGGAGGAGCGTGGCAGGCGCGACGCACATGGAGCGCGCGGCACACTGGGCGGAGAGCGCGGTGCATAGAAATATAAGGCCCAGAAACTATCCAATCTACCTAAAAACTTTTGGATGCTCCTCAAATTTGAAAGATAGGACACCTACCTCTGTTCTTGCATCAAAATTTGAAAGGGATAGCATGGTGGTAGGGGTATAAATCAAGTGCAAACATTTTTATATAGCCAACAAAAGAGAAACAAAGAAATCATGATCCTCGGGTTTGTGCTACAGTGACAGTGTTGCTAAGGTGTTTCCTACCCTACCCCCATTACTCTTTCCCCTATGCTATTGTCCCTATAATCATTACCCTAAACCTACCAAAAAATCATACTCCCTTTCCCCTCTTCCTATTGCTCAAGAAAAACCCAAACCCGACCTTGTAAACAACACAAACCCTACCCCAGCAACACTATACCCAAACTACTCCCAAATCCCTGACAAATATCTCCCTTTAATCCCTATTCCCATTACTTCATTCCCTCCCTAATACTCCCTGTTTAATTGTCCCCTTGGTGGCAGATTGTCAAAGCAACTACCAGCTTCATTTAAATCAAAGGGAAGCCCAAATTCAACTTTTAAAACAGTAGTCATGGCATCCGAGGTTTCAGCAGAATATGAGGAGGAGACCTACAGTGACACAACTTTAGGAGAATAGGCCCACAGGAGAAATCAATGAAAATAGGGAGTTTTGGGCTTGACAAAATAAATTTCCATTTAAACAGTCTTCTTAAGAGGGCCAAAAGAGACAACAAATTTCAAAGACACATGGATGCTCATTGCTACACAAGGAATCAGGTCTCCAAAGTCAAAATCAAGCAGTTGAAGGAAATACTCCAGGAAACCCTAATCAGGCAAAAAGAGAGGGTTAAGTTGGATTTTCTTGTTGATGCTTCCCTCAGAGCAAACAAGGATAGAGACATGCTCAGGAACATGAAAAACCATTATTGGGCACGCAATCATGTTTACAAGGCACAAAAAGGAGTTTGAAGGCGAAATCGGGCAAGTGACAAAGAGACAAAAGAGGCGAAAAGAGCAAGATAGGCTTAGAATCTTGGTTGAGGTCTCCTTGGCTTAGCATGGCACCCCATAGAGAACTTCCAGCCCAAATTTCAAAAAATTTGGGCAAATTTTGGTCATAGGGAAATTTTTGGACGAAAAATAGGTATTTTCTCCCTGTGCATAGCGCACCGTGCGCGACCCTAAAATTCTAGAGCTCCAATAAATAAACGGCTTGCATATTTGGATTCAGCATCGAAAAATATGTCTACTGGTGTCCGCGCAAGAAATTTTGATAAGCTTTGGGAGAATGAAGATTTGGAGGGGAAAATGAGCTTCAAATTCAGAAATTCCAGTGGTGTTAGAAAGTAGACAGGTCAAGCTTTCCAACAAGCCCACTTGGGAACATTTTAGACACCTGGAAGTTCCCCAAAATAGGCCCCAAAGTAGTGCAACGCACAGAGAAAATAGCGCGGCGCACAGAGGAAAAATTGCCAATTTGCTTCCGTTTCGCGAAATTCCAGTTCGCGATTTCTCCAAGTGGGCCCGCTCATCTACACTTCAGTTTTTTGGCACGAAAGGCGGCATTTAAAATGTTTTTTCTCCATATTGGCTTCTATCCAAGTGGCAAAGGAAGGCAAATGGTCACCCGAAAGCCAAATGTCATATTTGTAGCATTGCACCTGTCGCTGATGGTTGGATGTCCATCTCCATTTCGAAATGATTTGAGTAACTTCCCAACCCCTGGGCATTCTATCTCTTCCTCACACATTCTATATATTGTATGCAAGTTATTTGCAAAGGGTTGGTTGGCTTGTAACTTCTGGGAGACTGTGAGAAAGAAACTTTGTTTCTGCATTGTATATTTTTACAGAGAATTAATGAAAGGTAGCAGCTCTGTTTCATGAGATTCATGTGGTTGTGAGTGTAGCAAATGTGTCTCTTATGTTTCATATGTATCTTGTTATGTTTTGTATTCCATTTCGCATTCATTTCTGGTGAAATTTCTCGAGTGAGATTAGGTAGAATTCAATTCTATTGCTCTACCTGTGGGAAAATTTCATGTGCAGTGTTTCATTCTTTTGTTGAAAAGGATTCATGTTGTCCATACCCTTTTCACCTTCTTGATCAATCTCTCCATTTCTTTGTTATGTTCCATAGTTTCATTTGTATCCATTTCTCGTGAAATTTTTCGAGTGAGATCAGGTAGAATTCAATTCTATTGCTCTACCCTGTGGGAAAATTTCATATACAGTGTTCATTCTTCTGTTTGAAAAGGATTCATGTCCCCCATGCCCTTTTCAACTTCTTAATCAATCTTTCCATTCCGCCATATTTCAAAACTAAATTGCTATGCTTTCAGCCTACCTTGCCTCACGAAATAATTTGTACCTTCATGTTAAATTCTCTGTTCATTGAAGTCGAGTGGTCCCATAACATCCCAGAAACACAGTCATTCACAAAATCATTCATTATTTTCATTTCCACTTACTAGCCTAAGACAAATTGTTCATTGTAATTCATCTCAAGCCATTTCATTTACTTATTCACTGAGTGTGACTCGGAGAGAACCCTCTCCTGTTCTGGTAGGGCTAGCTACCAGACTGAGCATGATTTTTGGTTACCCTGAATTTTTCCTTCTTTCAGCCTGAGGCGGATTTAGGTGCTAACATAATGGATAGGTATTTCCCTACCATTTGGAAAGACCCATACAAATAGGTCCCTTAACTATACAATATGTATTTCCCCAATCTATTGGGACTAGGCTACGTCCGTCCTTGATCTAAGACTAGGTTATGAAATGTAAATTAAACAACTCTATGGCTAGGTTATAAAGGGTTTCTTAGAGGGAAAAGATGAGTGTATTTCTAGCAAACTGTGATAGTAAGGTAAGGTCCTGACTTTGATGGTCAGTGGGCTATAAAACCAATAGAAAGGGCTATGGATGGCTCCTTGTTCACACTCATAATAAATAAATGGTCACAGTGAGCTTTCAACTAATATAAGGAAGGAAAATGAAATATCTTGGAATAAACATAGAGCTCCATTGGTGTTCTTAAGTAAAATGAAATCAAAACCAAGATTCACACGATCCATTTATACTTATTTTTTCGAGTAGTTTCATACTGATCCACTAGGGGGAGAAGAGCTAAACCAATATTTATGTATACAGTTAAGACTCCTCACTCACACTGGCAAAAAAGAGAGAAAAAGTGAGCAATAACCTAGCTCAAATTGTAGTCAATATAAGTGGATAGCCTACCTCGCAATGAGAAAGAATAAGATAGAATTGATATATTATCTCACCATTTCGATCAAGTAACCCCGATATAATCTCCTAGGTGCGGGGGCATGAAAATGGAGAAAAACACGTGCCAAGATCACTAAAAAAATATTAATTAAATGAGTATTATAGGGGTGGGGATATGTGCCACCAATTGGGGGAATAATACAAATAAGGATAGGGGAGATGATATAAGTAAGAGTGCAATCTAGAATCAAAAGATGAAGGGAATCTAAGTTTTGCGACGTATGACACAAATTTTATCTCTGATACTAGGAGATGAATGGATATGAGATATGTGATGAAAAAATACCAACCTGATAAAAAATTGAGCGTCCTAAGAGGGAGACATACTTCGAGATCATGATTCGATATAGTTGGATTCTTGTGGTTAGGGACATGTATTCGTGTGATTTTGGTTCAAAGAGGTTCTATGTTTTAGCATCTCTACACCCTCTATTTCAAATAAGGAATCCAAAGCCATGATAGCCCTCAAACTAACCATGTGCCTTCTTATTTACCTAAGGATAGGGTTACCATATATATTCCTTACATACTCTATTCATGGCATTACAAAGATGGACTTAGGGCCAGTCAATCTTTAGTTCTATCACACTCCTTATGGGATGGAACTAAGTGAGGGTTTCCCACAATCCAAGTAAAGGGTAAAGGGTGTAAGAATACCCATATACTAATTAAATGTAGTGCTTTGTTTGTTGTTAGTTGTTCCATCATATAGGGTCGTAGGGTAGTTTAGAGGAAAAATTGTAGGTTTAGTGTTATCTAGTATATTTTTTCTCATCACCCGTAACATATCAAGTTGAGAATAATGGCCTACCCCTCCCTATAACAGAAGCGCAGGTTTTCCCCTATTACTGGTATGGTATGTCATTGGTATGTCTCGCCTTGTTTCGTTGGTGCAACCTTGTATAACAAATATGGTGCCCTTCAAATTTCAATTGCACTTGGGAACTTACTTCTTATTGTGATTTATCCCTTTTTGTGGTTCTTTGTGGTCTTAACCTCGGTATGGCCTAGATCGAATCAACATGTGCTGTGTGACTAATCAAAGTTATCTTATGTTTTGTCAACTTATCTCTCTAATCATAGTAAGTATGTAGTTGTCCCTTAGTGATGTATTTAGCTTCCATAATAGGTAGGTGAGGTTCAATCTTCTTTTGGTTTTGGACCGTATTACTTGGGGTATCCAATGATCTTCCCAATCGAGCAAAGGGATGTTCTATATTTGAGCTTTGTGCCCATCTATGAGTATTGTGCATAGTCATGATGCTCATACCTTAGGAATCTATGGTACATTCCAATGGGTCTACTTCCAATAGGACAAAGATATGTTTTACTATTGATGGGCCTCCAAATTAGATATAAATTAAGGCCCATCTGACCTTATTCAACACATTAAGCCTCTCTTTTTGCATTGGATGACATCTTTTTAGCTTTAATATGTTCATTAGGAAGGTTTAGAGATAATTGCATATTTATGCCTAATATTATTTATTTTTGTAGAATATTGTGAGAATATTGGGCAAATTATGAAGATTTGGAGGATGAGATTTTCTAAGGACTTGCTCCCTACTACAGGATAGATCAAGATTGGATAATAAATGAACAATATAATATGAAATTATTGAATAAATGCTAGAGCTCCAGCGATTGAAAAATTCTAAGAATGTGCTCCCTATCATTTAATGAAGATTCCTAGTGTTGGGAACCAGATCCACTTTTTAAGGGATTTTGGAGGGGAAGATGCCTCCTTTCAAGGAGGATGTTTCCCATCTATTTGTATAAATTCCAATTCGAATTTTCCTCTAGGGGCATGTTTTTATTAGTCTTCTTGTGGAGAAAACTTGTTATTTAGCAGCTCCACTTTCATTTCTAGCATGGACATACTTGGATTGATTCAAATAATGAAGTTTGGTGCCATTTTTAGCTTCTAAAACTTGGTTTCTTTCATATGGATTTTATTATCCTTAGGCTTGGCCATCCCAAAAGCCTCAAAGCCCTGCTGCACAATTTATTTATCTTCTTTGAATGTTTTCACTTGCATCTTCTATTCTTGTTTTTCTTATTTCTACATTTAGTATTCATGTTTCATTTGTTGTAGGTTAGATTGGTTAAATGATGGAAGTAAGTTGTTTTGCAGGATATTTATGAAGTCACAAAAATTATGCATCTTTAAAAAAACATCTTAAAGTCATATTCACCATTGAGCTACTTCGATTGGTTTACTAGTTCACAATTTTGGAATTTCTAGGAGATCCTGTAGAAAAATAATAGTAATTTTCTACTAATTTTTAGCACGTGTTAATGAGTTTATTTAAAGTTGATTCCACTTGGATTGAAGCTTAAAAAAAATAAACTCAATAACAAAATTTACCCCACAACATTTGCACTTGTTTAGCTTAGGCATTTGGGTACTTAGATCAACTCACTAGTTCATTGCTCTGAAATTTCTGGTTTTTATAGTAATTTTATGTTATATTTTAGCACATGTTAACATGGGTATTTTTTAGTGATTCCACTTGGATTGGAGTCCTAGGACATCCTACTTAATAAAATAATTTTTCCCATCCCATTTTCATTTTATTTTATTGGGCATTCGGCAAGTTAACTCAAAAAATAACAATCTTTTAGCAATTTTTTTTCAAGATCTTCCTTGCCTAGATTCATTCCAAATTCACGGTAGAAGTATATTTATAGCCTATGAATGCTTTGAGGCCACTTTGGTTGAGCTTAGGCTTGGTTAGGTCTCCATTTACCTCTTATATTTCTTGCTTCATGAATGTTGATTTCTGCAATTAGTCTAGATTTCCTTTCCGCAATTTACTTTATGCAAAGTGTGATTTCCTTTTTGGAAAAGTAATCAAGGACTTTCCTTTCCTGCAAAATAGAATAGGTTTCGTTTAATGTCATTTCCTTTCCAACAAGATAGATTATATTTGCTTAGATTTCATTATGCTTTACATTTTTATAGATAGAATAAATTCGCTTCTTGCCATTTACTTTCCAAGTATAATAGATTTGCTTATTGTTATTTACCTTTTGCAACTTAGCATTGGTGGCTTACCTAGAAATTTGTTCAATTGAAGTTTTTTCATTGTCTTCTTTCACTTGCATCAAAACAAGTCAAACTAGGAAGAGGAAGGTGTCTATTGCACATATAGTGCCAACCCCTCTTACGTTTGTATGGACCCTGGGTTGATAATTTAAGTTGGCAGCCTTGGGAGTTGCATGATTCTTGTTGCAATATTGGGGCTTATCAAATATCTTTCATGACCCTATATAACTGAGATGGTACCCTTAAAATTTCAAGTGCACTCAATTACTTACTTCTTATTGTGATCTATCCCTCTTTGTGGTAATTCATGATCTAAATCTCATGTGTAGTGTGACCAATTAAAGTTACTTGATGTTTATTGACTTACCTCCATATCTGCAATAAGTATGTAGTTATCCCTTAGAGATTAGTTTAGCTTCCACAGTAACTAGTTGAGGTTCAATCTTCTTTTGGTTCTGGGCCTTATTACTTGGGGTATCCAATGTGCTTCCCAATCAAGTGAATGGATGTTCTATATTTGAACTTTGTTCCCCTCTATGAGCCTTGTCCATAGTCATGTTGCTCGTATATTAGGTATATACAGTACATTCCGATGGGTTTACTTCCAATAGGACAAAGATACACACTAATATCTTTCATGACCCTTGCCTTCCTTGAGACGCTTGTTGTGGACGTGTTTTACTCACTTCACTTGAGAAATTCATCAATGGTAAGTGGTGCTATTGGGGGTGTTACTCTTGTTCATTGGCACGTGTAGTCATGGCTCTCAGTTGCTTAGGAAAATATTTACTGATGGGTTTTTGTTTGCTTTAGGTGTTTGGTATTTGTTTAACTTGATCAATAACCCTAGAAAATATAAGGCAGATATAGGGAAGATATAGAGGTACATAGATATGGGTATTCAATGATGCTCTGGTATATGGCACAGAAAGGTGTCAATGGGTAGGATAGCTTATAGAGCTATGACGCCTTCGGTACTTGCAGTTCATACATTCCTCACCATATAAGTAAGTATAGGTCTCTTTATCAGTAATTCTTACCCTATATGTAGTGAAGTGGATTTAAGATGAGATAGGAGTCATAAGAGGTCATGTCGTTTCCCTTACATATAGTACATGATGGTAATTTCGCTTAAAAATAATGGTGGGTTCCCTTTACCCTACATGTATCTAATTTTTATAAAGACCTTAGTGATCTTGTGCTTCTTTATGAGCCACTTTTTGTAAGCTACTCTATGAGAGGGTAACCAACAAATCCTTCTACTCCCTATTTTCTTCCTCTATTCTTGGTTGTTATTAGAACTTTTGGTTTGTTGGATGTGCTTAAATCTTGGCTTATCTAATGTAAAATGATATAACCTTATGAGGTTTGTGATTCCTATGTATGTGATTTATGTGTGTGAATTCCATGGCTTGAGTCCCTATCTTTAAAGTCTATTGAAGTTAAGCACCAACCTTGCTGTCTTTTATAGGATAACTACTCATATTGACCCCCCATTCCATGACCTTTACATTCTAAGTAATAATATCCTTATATGATACAAAATCTATAATGAGTATGGTCCCTCTCAATACCTGAGTCTCTCCTCAATCCAATAGATGCCTAAATATTCTTTGCTTTGCAAAGTAATTGCATCATATGTAAGGTGTAAGGTGAAATGCACTAGTAAATATACTTCATCGTAATTGTTATATGTCAACTTATAGCTTCACCAGTCCACACAGTGAAATCGCATACCCAAAATGCTTAGATCGGCCTTGCGACCTCCCCCCCTCAGCGATTTTACTGCTGCCTTCGACCTGATCGAGACTTCGATTTATGATATCCGGATCTAGATTTATACCCGGATGGACGCTCACGCTAGGCTTACCGGGCCATACGAACCCATTGCCAGACATACCGGGCATTTCATAGCGGCGGAGAGCTAGCACATAGGGAACACGCTTCGATCGATCAGCTTCAGCATTATTATTATGCCCTTTGGGAGATCCAAGTAGATACTGCCCCATGTCAGCCTCTAGGTGGGAAGCGAGATCCCATAATATTAATTTAATGTTGTATTATTCATATCTAGTCCCTACTAGTGATTAATTTTCCTGTATGTTACAATGGAAAATTCAAAAACATTATGCTTGGCTGGGAGCAGGCTCTCATGAATTTGTTTCCTAGGTGTTTCATGTAATGACATAGGTGCACTTGAGACAATAGGCATTCCCCATGATGCTTGGTCATTGCATTTGATTGTTCCATACCCCGATCACTAGCATTGTGTCTGAGGTGCTTATGTCGATTTTTTCCTGAACATGCTCATGAGTGCCTAATTTCATAAATTATTTGTATATATCTTTTCTTTCTAGCCTAAGGTATTTTTTTAAGCACTCACTAATGTTTGAATTCTCTTTTTGTAGTGTGTTCCTCATAGTATAAAGTATAGTGGGTTTAGTGGGTGCCTAAGTGTGGTTACTCTATATAAGTGTATGCATACTTCCAATAATGCAACAATGAGATAAATCTAATAGTGAAAGCATGTTACAAACTTAAGAGATGCACTGGGTATTCATGGTGGCATACACAAGCATAATCATTGACTACAATCCTTATAATGAGCGATTGTATAGTGATCATATAATGGGTGAGTGAGTTACAACTAATCAGGTAAGCCCAGATTTGATGCTTATGTTTTAGTGAAAGCAAGGGAAGCAGCAATGAACAAAACACCAAGACCACCAAGTAGGGGTGAGCTGCTACAACAGTAATTCCTAGTCCCATATTGACGCAAGATTATCCCTGCTTACACCCACAGTATGCATCCACAATGCATAAATACATTTGTCCCAGGAATTTTAACTCTCTAACAAGTCAAAATCTCAACCATCAATGGTTAAGGACCCTTTTCTTAATCTTTGCGAAATAATTTGTTAAAGCCCAACATAGCCTAACCCTTAGGCAATATCCACTTATCTGGATTTTAATCAACCCTCAAGCCTTCATTTATGATTTTATTAAAGCCTTTCATTAAACCCTTCTACCAGGACTCATTCACTCCCATAAACCTTAGTTTAAGCTTTCGCAAACCCTTTAACCACATATATGTAACCTTCTCTCTTCAAACATTGGTTACATAGCATTTATCGCATAAACTTACCTTTAAAAGCATAACTTCAATTATATCATAATATAAAGGAATAACCCGATCAAAACACATAGGCCGAACTTCAAACATTATAAACCCACGTTCATAATTGTCGTCAGGTCCGCATTCATCCATCGCCTTTCCATTATGCTCTCCATTCAAACTCTGATTAGCGATCAAACAACTTGCGTTATAACCTCCACTGTAGATCTATCCTTAATAGATCCGACGGTTCACCTCGATTTCGGGAGATAACAAGCATGGGGGTTAACCGCTTGATAAAGTGGTTTCCCCTCTCCACTACTTTGCTACATGTCGTGTTATGAATGGAATCGGAGCCAAACAGAAGAATATTGCTTACAGTCCTTCTTTCGCCTGACCACTTTCCTATATAAAAACCTCTTCATCGCGAGTTATCTTCCGCGCACTCTTTCATGCAATGATCATTGATCTTTGAGATCTAACGGTTCTTGTGCACTACCTCTTCACTTCTCCTGCTCGTTCCTTTTCTTTAACTTTAATTCGTCATTTAGTGTTTTTCCTTGTGGTTTTGGCTTTTCCTTTAGGGTTTTGGCTTCTGCTTTTCCGCTGCTCAACCTTTTCTCTAAGCTTAACCTTTGTGAATTCTCACTTCGCTACTTCTTCAAAGCTCCACTCTGATCTTCAACTGGATTCAAAGATCCCTTTATGATTCCTCTAAATCATTCCACTCCTCTGCATGTCCTTCAGAATTCTGCCTGCAACCCCTATTACAGAACCTACAAATTCACATATAATTCAATCATTCAATATACGTTCCACACACTTACACAGTTATGGAATAAACCTCTGTATATATATAAATATGATCAATTGATTACATATTCAAGACTCTCTGTCTCTCATAGACTTAATCTTCAATGTCAGTGGCCTCCTCCCCTTTCACTCTGCCCGTAGGCTTACATTTATACCAGAAAGGTTCTGTTGAACTAATTCTAGTTCAAACCCTTAATCTACTAAACTGACTCCTAAATGTCCTCTATGTCCACTTCTAACTCTAATTAATCCCTAAGAACTCTCTCTCGTTCCTCAAATCATGAAACTACCTTAAGAGTTATAATTGACTTCTAACTCTCTTGTCATTATTAACCACTCATGTTCTCCTTAATTTGAGAGCATTTACAACATCCTCACATCTAATTAATTCTTATCCTACTCACTCAAAAGCCTAAATGTTACATTAATTTATCACTTAGGAATCCAACTTCCTTAAAATACATGACCCTACATCCACTAAAATACAATGATTTTCTCTTGGTTTGTATGCTCCTGCATCAGACTCCCAAAGTAGAAAATATTCATGATCTCTTGATCATGTGTTTTCATGTGTTGATAAAAAACCTCCAAGGTCCCAAATTTTAGTTTGTAACTACCCAAATGTCTTGCACCTTTGCTGCTATTGTATTTCCGTTGTCTTCTATTTCATCTTCCTCTCCTTGTCAATCAGGTTCAAATTCTGATTGACCATGTTTCTTGTTGCTATCAATTTCCTCCACATGGACTGTTTCATCATCAACTACCATAATTCTTCAATCTCTATCTCCAGTTCATCCTTAGACTGGTCCATATTCTGTCTCTTACTTCTTCCTCTTTCTCTTTACTTCAAGTTGTTGCTGTTGTCCACTAACTCTTCAAACTATTGTAGGTTACTCCCACTTTGTAGTTGTTGGTTTACTTTTTCTTCTACTTTTTCTCTTGCTACCATTGTAGACATTGCTCTTACTCTTGCTCCAACTTTTGCTTTGACTCCTATGCTTACTACCTCCCTTTCATCTTTACCCTCTTTCATGATTATTTATGTCTGCACTGAATCATAACTTTCAAGCATTCTCTCCAGCCATTGAGCATCTTTGTTCCATGGATTAAATTCTTCGACAAAATCTTCTTCTTTCATATTTATTTGGTTGTTCATCTGTGCCAAATTTCCTCCAACATCTGCAACTAAACCTGCACTCATAAAAGACTTGTTAAAATAAAAAACATAAGGCTTTTGTGCCTTATCTTCCTTTGGCAACAATTTAGTTTGCTACTCCATTCCTTTCTCCTCTGCCAGCACATCAGTATGTTGTTTTGAATTTTCAAAAGAATTCATGAGACTGTCAACTAGTCTCTCCTCCACACCATCTGCTCTTCCTTCGCAATCACACTGTCATACTCTGAATTTCCCAGCAAATATTCCACTAATGCAATTTCTCTGTGACACTTCACAAGTACTTCATCATCACTTATAATTCCTGAATGTATAAACGAATTGTCATTTTGAAAATTACAACGCTCAACAGTTGCAACTATTGTTTCACATATTAGCTCTTCAAACTAAATTTCATCTCTTTTTCCCACAAGAAATTCTTCCTGTGATGTCACAGTTTCAAATTTTAATGCATTATTAAGTTCTTTCTGCTGCAATAAATCATTGCTTCTCTCATTTAAGAGACATCCTCCATCCTCCTTTACTTCAAAGTTTTTATCTTTTGAAAGATACTCTTCCATACTTCTGATAGTTTCAAAAGATTTCTCATCCTCTACAAAACACTCCTTTGTTAGTGTTCCTTCTCCCAAGGTTAAATCCTTTGCATAGGGTTCTTTCTTCTTAACATCTTTCAGTATATGTCCTTCTTTCTTGCTGACTGCCTCAATAGTTTCTATGGTTATTTCCACTGTGCCTATCATCATAGTGAACTGATGATCCTTTACTATGTTTTCAGCTAACATAGTCTCTTCTTCAAGTTTGTGTTTAATCTCTTGTTGTTTATCTTCTCCAAGAGCTATCCTTGTCTCACCATCTGCATTAATATTCTCCTTCATTTGTTCTGCATCCACAGACAAACTATCAGTCTTAAAAACATAAGACTCTGTGGTCCCACTTGATGTTTCAGCCATCATATCTCCTTGATGTTCTAAATCCTTCATATGGTTAAGAAATTCTTCGATGGTCTCCTCTTCAATCTCCTCAAGCCCTTCACTTGGTTGCTTGATATCTTTCCCCAACTGTATATGAGACCTATCTATCTCATCCTCTTCTAGAACATAATTTAGATTCTGCTTATCTTCTTCCTCCTTTATGACAATATCAACAAATTTTCCTTCTTTACATGTTTCACCTGCAACCATACACAAATTGTCAGATTTAAAACCATGTGACCCTTTGGCCTCACTTGAAGTTTCAGTCTTTAAGTCTTCATCTTCTTTCAGAACTTCACCCTGTTCTACTTCACAAATGGACATTTCCATTTTTATTTCCAACTCAACTTCTTTGAGTTTTTCCATCAGTCACCTTAATTGCCTCTGTTGTAGCCTTCTTTGTAACTTATACCACTTCACTGGCTTCTTCCTCGAGACCCAACCTAGTCTTTTGTTTTCCTCAAGTATCATCATCAATACATTGAGTTGTTCTTTCATCTATGCAATCTCTTTTTCAAGCTCCTCTTAACTCATCCTCTTGCCATTTTCCTTGGCATTCTCTTCCTTCATCTTTCTTCTATTGTGGTCTTCCTCAGAAGCTCTGCTATGACTATCAGTAGCCACCTTCTTCTTCTCTATCTCCATGAGCTCCTCACTCACTCACTATGAGTTGCATTAAAGCCTCTGCAAGAACAAGTCCTCCTTGTTGCAGCTTACCTCACCAAGCTTTCCTTTGTACTTGGTCTTTTGGTAAGCACTTGGTTCTCTATCTTTGGAACCTCCTTTGAGCACTCTACTTTGCTCCCTCTAGGCTTCAATTCTTCTGCATCTCCTAGGAACACAACTGTCCTCCTGTATTTCAATCACCATGAAATACTTGGTTCTGACCACTTCTTCTTTCACTTAAAAAGTATTACCAACTTCTTCATCCCTTAGCAATTCTACCCAGATCCTTTGTGGAATTGCCTTTGTGAGCTGCAACACTACCCCTGTAGTAACAAGTCTCCTCCTTGCTACATATGCCTCACTAAGCTTCTCTTCTTTGCACTTAGTCTCTTAGCATTCTTTGGTTCTTTCCTTTGGAACCAATTCAAGCACTTATTGCTCTAGATGTTGCAACCTTATCACCTTCTTTTGTTGTCACCTGCATATCAATGTATAAACACACATAACAGAACACATCACCTCACCTTCAAGATCTCAACATGATCTTGCTTCACCATTCCACCTGTACCTTGAATGGATTGTCCTTTGTTTCTTGCATCTACAAATTCTGCTACACATCACCTCTGTGTGCCTACTTTTTGTCAGGTTGGAATCTAATCCTTCCTTCCCTGCATAAACATCTTAAAAATAACTTTGTTCTCAATTTCTTCACATAGAATTTCTTTGTTTTGTTTTAACACCAATTGTTTCAATTATAATTCTTGCTCTGATACCACAAATTACACAGGGTTATCCCTGCTTACACCCACAGTATGCATCCACAATGCATAAATACATTTGTCCCGGGAATTTTAACTCTCTAACGAGTCAAAATCTCAACCATCAATGGTTAAGGACCCTTTTCTTAATCTCTGCGGAATAATTTGTTAAAACCTAACATAGCCTAACCCTTAGGCAATATCCACTTATCCGGATTTTAATCAACCCTTAAGTCTCCATTCATGATTTTATTAAAGCCTTTCATTAAACCCTTCTATCGGGACTCATTCACTCCCATAAACCTTAGTTTAAGGTTTTGTTAACCCTTTAACCACATGTATGTAACCTTCTCTCTTTAAACATTGGTTACAAAGCATTTATCGCATAAACTTACCTTTAAAAGCAGAACTTCAATTATATCAGAATATAAAGGAATAACCCGACCAAAACACATAGGTTGGACTTCAAACATTATAAACTTGCGTTCATAATTGTCGTCGGGTCCGCACTCATCCATCGCCTTTCAATTGCGCTCTCCATTCAAACTCCAATTAGTGATCAAACAACTTGCATTATAACCTCCGCCGTAGATCTATCCTTAACAAATCTGACGGTTCACCTCGCTTTCGGGTAGATAACAAGCATGGGGATTAACCGCCCGATAAAGCTGTTTCCCCTCTCCACTACTCTGCTACATGTCACGTTATGAATGGAATTGGAGCCAAATGAAAGAATACTGCTTACGGTCCTTTCGCCCAACCACTTTCCTATATAAAAATCGCTTCTTCGCGAGTTATCTTCCGCGTGCTCTTTCATGCGATGATCGTTGATATTTGAGATCTAATAGTTCCTATGCACTGCCTCTTCACTTCTCCTACTCGTTCCTTTTCTTTAAATTTAATTCATCATTCAATGTTTTTCCTTGTGGTTTTGGGTTTTCCTTCAGGGTTTCAGCTTCTGCTTTTCCGCTGCCCAACCTTTTCTCTGAGCTTAAACTTTGCGAATTCTCACTTTTCTACTTCTTCAAAGCTCCACTCTGATCTTTAACTGGATTCAAAGATCCCTTTATGATTCCTCTAAATCATTTTGCTCCTCTGCGTGTCCTTAAGAATTCTGCCTACAACCCCTATTACAGAATATATGAATTCACATAT
This sequence comes from Pinus taeda, assembly GCA_000404065.3. Lineage (NCBI taxonomy): Eukaryota > Viridiplantae > Streptophyta > Pinopsida > Pinales > Pinaceae > Pinus > Pinus taeda. The sequence continues at coordinate 314,439 of APFE030373557.1, forward strand.
AATTCAATCATTCAATATGCATTCTACACACTTACATAGTTATGGAATAAACCTCTCTATATATAAATATGAACAATTGATTACATATCCAAGACTCTCTGCCTCTCACAGACCTGATCTTAAATATCAGTGGCCTCCTCCCCTTTCATTCTACTCGTAGGCTTACATTTATACCAAAAAGGTTCTGTTGAACTAATTCTGGTTCAAACCCTTAATCCACTGAACTGACTCCTAAATTTCCTCTCTATCCACTTCTAACTCTAATTAATCCCTAAGAACTCTCTCTAGTTCCTCGAATCATGAAACTGCCTTAAGAGTTATAATTGACTTCTAACTCTCTTTTCATTATTAACCACTCATGTTCTCCTTAATTCGAGAGCATTTACAACATCCTCACAACATCTAATTAATTCTTATCCTACTCACTCAAAAGCCTAAATGTTACATTAATTCATCACTTAGGAATCCAACTTCCTTAAAATACATGACTCCCTATGTCTACTAAAATACAATGATTTTCTCTTCGATTGTATGCTCCTGCATCACATATTTTATGTAGTGAAATCTACATTGAAATTGATTCTTGATGCACCTAACGTAGGATTTTTCAAATCAGTCAAAGAGATGACATTTGTATTAAGCGAACCTTATTTCAATGTTATAAGACTATACAATTGGTTGATCCTCGAGATTTCCTATGCCTTGTTTAAGGGTCTAGGTCATCATCCCTAGCATGAGGAGTAATTAAGTGTGCATTCCGAATATAAAGAGAACCTAAGGTATACCGAATACTATCTCTATTATTTGTGTTGTAGTTCCTTTCTTCTTTATATCTTTTATAGGGGTTAGGGTTTTTGGTGCACTAATGAGCATGAAGTTCATGAGAGAGAATACAACTACGTGCTACATCATTAGACTCTTCATAAGACTGAGGAATAGGGAATGATGCTAGCTATTTGACTATATAATCTTAAACATGATCTTAGTTTGGGAATATCCCTCTTGGCTACTATTCTTGTCTATGGAACAAAATGCACTTGAAAAAATTGGAACCACTTTTCTTCCTAGAGGAGGCCTAATTATAACCCAATCCAATAGCCTCCTAGTGGTTAAGTTTGACTCCTTCAACTATTTACTATAGTTAAAATATGAGATCTTCTAGAGTCTTCTTCATCGTGATCAAGTGGCTAGCCCTTTTTCCATGAGTAATGGGGGTTGATGTGCCATCCTCTCAGATTATAGTGGTCAAGACATGAAGGTCAACTTTCAAGTAGCATAATTTTTTCATATCGACTCTAATCAAGGAAATTATTGCATCATTGGAAAGGTTGTTATATGTAGAACAAGTAAAAAAAGTGTGGCCCTAAAGTGGCAAAGTTTTACACCCACAAAATTCCATTTGATTCCTCAAAATGATGTGGAAAAATTTTAGACCCCAATTTGTCAAACTAAATTGTATCAGTAAAAATGTTTCTTTCAGCTTTTTCCTCTACTTTTTCCACTCCAAAAACAGAGATGGATGACAAACAAAATAATAATCCAATCTTGATAAACCAACAACCCCACCATTCATTGCCATCTTTTCACATGGTTATATACAAATTAAAATCTTCATTTTCAAAATATATTGTGATGGTTCAAATCCCCAAAAAATGTTTAAACAATTGGAAATATGATTGTAATTTTATGTGTGATTCAATTTAAAAATAAATTGGATTTATTTTTAAAGTGTACTTACATATAAGTTAGATTGAGAAAATGATAATTTAATATTATTTTAAAATTATTTAATTTTGATTAACTATATTATTAATTAAAAAGAGTTTAGACTTCTGTGATCCATACTTGATTGTGAGAATGATTTCAGCAAAATCACATAGAGAATCAATTGTCGACGCGTTTCGAACCAACTAGTGTGGTTCATCATCAGGACAAGTTGAGGAACAAATCTGAGCGATCCGTTAAATAGAGCATGCAGGTCCTTCAACGGCTATATGAACTGCTATATGAACAGGGAACGGTTAAAAAGACCTTTAACGGTTATAATATATATATATATATATATATAAATATATATATATGTATATATTAATTATTAATTAATTATTATTTATTTTATTTACCGTAATATTATTGTAATAAACATTAGTAATATATTATAATACTTCATATAATATTACTATTATTAAATTTAAATATGTTATTAAAATTTTTGAATATCATTATCATAATACATTAGGGCGTAAATTTTTATTTTATTTTTATTTCTATTAATGATTATTTTTAATATTTATTTTATTATTATTATTATTATTATTATTATATTATGAGATTTGTTTATTTTTTTTTTATTTTTTTTTATTTTTATATATCATATTTTTTTAAAGTAAATATTGTTGTAATAAATCTTTAGTAATATTATAATGATTAACTAATATTATAATATTAATTTCCAATTAAGATAAATGATATAAGTCTAAGGTAAAAAAATTTATTTTTAATTTTTTATTTTCATTTATTTATTTTATTATTATTATTATTATTATGAGTGAAATGAATAAAATTGCAATAGTTAATTCTTAATAATCCAAGTCTAGGGGGAATAATTAAAAGAGGGATATTATAATTACTAAACTAATGAAATCAAGAGAAACAACGACCAGCTAAACAAACCGAGAGGGGTCAGGTGAAGAAGAGGCTAAGGTAAAAGGGCTGGGATCCAACACCTACTAATCTTCCAGTCGTCATCCCTATTGCGATTCAAAGGTCTTTTCTCGATCTCAAGGGCTTCCCTCAATTTACGATGGTGAAATTGCGCCACTCTTGCGATAACTTGAGCGTCGTCGATACAGAGTTGATGTTTAGTTTTCTCGGCATGCTCCGCAAGGGCTGAGAACTTGGCCCTACCATGCCTCAAGTCTGTTGCATGCTCACTAATCCTTTGATTAATCGAGCGACCAGTTTCACCAATGTATGGGGCCCCACAGGAACAGGGAATGACATAGACCCCTTTCATATCTTTAGGGTCGATAGGATCTTTAATAGATCTAAGCGAGCTCCGGATGGTGTTAAGAGGTCTAAAGGTCGAGGGAATATTATGCTTCTTAAGAATCCTGGCGATCCTTTCAGTGGTTCCTTGGATGTAGGGGAGGTGTACCCCTAGGATCCGGTCTTTAGGATCTTTTTGGACAGAGGGCTCCTTCCGGGCCTTGAGGAAGGCTTTTTGACCTAGATGTCTATTGTAACCATTTTTAACGAAGACATCCAAGAGATGAGCCTTCTCCTTTGCTAAGTTTTTCTCATTCGAGATTCTTAATGCAGCAGACTTGAGGCATGGTAGGGCCAAGTCCTCAGCCCTTGCTGAGCATGCCGAGAAAACTAAACATCAAGTCTGTATCGAAGAGGCTCAAGTTATCGCAAGAGTGGCGCAATTTCACCATCGTAAATTGAGGGAAGCCCTTGAGATCGAGAAAAGACCTTTGAATCTCAATAGGGATGACGGCTGGAAGATTAGTAGGTGTTGGATCCCAACCCTTTTACCTTAGCCTCTTCTTCGCCTGACCCCTCTCGGTTTGTTTAGCTGGTCGTTGTTTCTCTTGATTTCATTAGTTTAGTAATTATAATATCCCTCTTTTAATTATTCCCCCTAGATCTCGATTATTAATAATTAACTATTGCAATTTTATTCATTTCACTCATAAAAAAATAAAGAAATAAAATAAATAAATAAATAAATGAA